>JAOSBN010084768.1:0-12279 GCA_027563595.1 Erythroxylum suave | reverse complement strand
CTAAACATATACATAATAACACTCATTTCTTTTTACTTATTATTTCTAAATTCCACTTAAAAATCAGGGTCCAACAGGCTGTTCAATAAAGAAGGGTTATATAGTTAATGTTATATACTAAGTACAAAACATTAGAATCTGCCTGTCGGGATCAAATTATTAAAAAAAATGAAAGTACTATTTTTAAAAAATGAACTTATTTAACTTTAGAATAGAAAAGCAAGTTATAATATGATTTTTGAACCATAGGCACACCTAAAAAATATTATTAAGTTTACTAATTTGGTTTTTTGTGTTACTAGTTTACTATTATGTTAAATTTTCTTAAATAAGTTATTTTTATTTAATAAATAATCTAAGTATTAGAGATATTATTATTTAAGAGAACGTTATTGATCAGGTTGTCGAAGCCCACAAAATTAATTTTAATTATTTAAATTCTTTTAGTAATCGTGGAACCAGGTCGAATCCCTAGAAAACTAAAAACCAATTTCGTAATTTCAATTAACATAATAAAGTGGAGGTTTATGATTATTTAACTAATAAACTAAATGTAACAAGGAATCAAAATAAATCAACTGAATATAAAAGCGAAAAAATTCAATATCTCATGTAATTACAACATTGATCATTGGTCTAAAAGAATAATTTTAACAATTCAAGGATTTAATTTGAAACATCTTAGGATAGTCATAATAAGTTTCAAAATTTTCTAAATTCATTGGTTAAAACTAAGTATTTAAACAAAAACTTATCATCAATTGATCGAGTATTATAGTATTCCATATCAATTAAATGATAACAATAAGTTTAGTGAAAATCACTAGACACTAAATTAAATAATCGAGATAGCTTGTGATATACCACTCCCATATAGCATATACCCGACATACCGAAGAATATTTGGGAACATACTCTAAGAAAATGACATGTTAAGACGGTTAAATCAATTTATTTTTATTTTTAATCAATTGCACATAACACATTCTAATAATCATATTGTTCCATTTTTATTCACAAACCGATTTGGAAACATACTCTTCGAAAATGGCACATTAAAACGATTAAATCAATTCATTTTTTATTCTATAATCCATCGCACATAACACATTCTAATAATCATATTGTTTTATTTTTATTCACAAACATATACAGTCTCAAATGCCATTATATTTCCAAAATTCACACGTACAATATACAACAGTTGAAAGATACAATTCTTGATACAACATAATTAAGATATTTGCAGGTACAATTGGTTCCGACACTGATCAATATCCAAATGAAGAAGTTACTTCAACTAGTCTAGCTAGATTTCTCCTGAACCTGAAAAACAATGTTGCAATTTTGATGAGTTTGCGAACTCAGTGAGTGAACCATCATTGATGTGCTGACTCAAAATAGACATAAATATCACAAGTATATAATATAGTTCAATCAGTATCTCACATCATTTAGAATCAAACATCATATATCACATCATTTAGAATTTAGTACCTAATCGCAATATACATCATATTCTAATGAGTCAGTTATGAATACAAGCATTTCATATAATTATTCCAGAATAATTCAATCATTCATTTTAATTATTCATATCATCTACATGTACATAAACGTAGCATATCATTATATCAACTCAATTCAATCATTCTTTGCAAATATTAAAGATAGATATAACTAATGCACATAAGACTCCACTTTCATTTTTATTTGGTTATGACCGAGTGCCTATGAATTGTCCTATATCCCTTATGGATACCAGACTTATTTCAGGTGCTGACCCATATCTCTTGTGGATATTAGGCTTATTTCCTGTATTTACCCATATCTCTTGTAGATACCAGGCTTATTTCAGGTACTGACCTATATCCTTTGTGGATATCAGGCTTATTTCAGGTTAGTCACTCCAGTTACAACTCCTTTATCTGATCATGCACATCGATGTCATGAAATGCATCATCTTAGATAATGTATTATCAATCACTTTTATTCGGTGTGCACAGTCATTTATCATAATCATCGGATTAGAATCTAACATTCAACATTTAGT
This sequence comes from Erythroxylum suave, assembly GCA_027563595.1. Classification (NCBI taxonomy): domain Eukaryota; kingdom Viridiplantae; phylum Streptophyta; class Magnoliopsida; order Malpighiales; family Erythroxylaceae; genus Erythroxylum; species Erythroxylum suave. The sequence continues at coordinate 10,226 of JAOSBN010084768.1, read as the reverse complement.
TGAGCATCACTTATTCCATTCACATTCACATTTATCATCGGACTTTGGTCCGACATTCAAAAATAATGTTAAGTATCACTTATTCGTTCAAATTCACATACCATTAGCACTTCCAATAAGTCTCGAATAATGATCTCCTCAGACAATTGATGCCTGAAATTATCACATTCAAACCATTAATAGTTTGTTATATAAAAATTAAACAAGAGCAATTGAAGCATAATGAGATATATCTAAGTCAACTCACTACGCATATAACTCAAACAGAAAAACACATATAATTGAGTTGACATATCTAGGTTGACTCACAATATACTCTAGGTAAGCTATTGCCTTGATGTTCTGGCAATGTTTGGATGTTGTCGATCAACTTGTGCTTCTATATTATACAATACACACATATTCCACATTTTACTAAATTGATCGATCATATAATTGTTCAACCATGCTCGTGCATATGTGTCATGCTCATTGCATGCCAATTGAGTATCCTGGGTATTTATCCTTAATCACATCACTTGACCATTTACAACATCATTTGTATATGTCTAGCTTATGCCTAGGTTCATAAGTTAAAGAACTTGGTTAATCTAGTCTTATAATTCAATCATCCATCAATAGTATTTTAGCATTTTATGATCTCATAATACTCAATTCTCATTCATCTTTACTTAATACATATTACTCAACTCCTTTAAATCACAACTATAATCATATGAACATCTTCATTCCCATTATACTTATGCTTTTGGTACTTTGATATCAACAATTCATTCACTAAGTTATAACCTCAATTATCACCTCACATATATTACATATTTAGTCACTTAATCCAAGCATCATTCAAGGTTCAATTTAAGCTTTGTTCAAGCTTAATTAAGTCCAAATGCATCATAATTAAGTACCTTATCCATAATTGGTTCAATCTTTACACAAATCAAAACATGATTATGAAATCTCCCTTTTTCCTGCAGTTTTCTAGTTTTTCATAGGACAAATTTTCTCATTAGTTTTGTATGACCATTATGACCTAGAAAATGAGGTAGTTAGGCGAAACTTTATTCTAAACAAATGTTCCTATATGTCTTAAGTTTCTAATGACATCAAATTAATACATTTTGGCTCAGTATTCGATAAGTTATACGCAAAATACTAAAGATTATTCTCAAACAATGCCAGCACCCAATACTCAACTCCAAGACAAATTTAGAAACCCTTAGAGACAGAATTAAAATTCTATTCCTAATTGTAGCCGTATGTATCTAGTTTAATCTAAATTAAAAATAATCACATTTGGATATCTACAGATTAATATATGGCTAGAATACAGATGCCTATGCAGTGAAAACACTCCATCCAAATTTTGTCATGTTTCTGGTAAGTAACAGATTGGCAACCAATACTTAAACCATAATAAATCATTATCAAGACATATTCTAACCAAATTTTTAATAGAAGCATTAATAAGACATCATTAATCATTTTTTATGTTTTATACTATCGTTAATTCAGACTTTAAGGTCCTCAAAAATTAGGAATTAATAGAAGGTTCCTGCACATGGGTCTATCACAGGTAGTATTAGAGAAACAAAAATAACTCAAGCTATAGTCATTATTTTCTCAAGCCACTTTTACAGAGGTCAAGTTGAGACCTATGTCTACAACTTTCATTCTTTGAGTTTCTTCAAATTCATACTCTAAAGTTATGTAAAATAGATCGAAAGATGAAGATGAAATTGAAACCAGAATTTCAACTTACCTTGATAACCTCTTCCCTTCTCCTCTTCTCTTCCCCTTTTTCTCTCCTCTTCTCATTTTTGTTTTTCTCCCTCTTCTAACCTTATGACTGACCTCACTTTCATTTCTATTGAATTGTCATTCATTTTCTCTACAAAATTTAAGATGGTCAAACTAATCCATGTGTCACCATTCCATTAGTCCATGTGTCAAAATTCTAATGGTACATATGTTATCCTTCTGTTAGTCCATATGTTACTATTCTATTGGTCCATGTGTCACTTACTTTAGGCTCCACATGTAACTCATTTAAGTCCCCATATGTCACTACTTATAAAGCTACACATGTCATCAATTGTAAGGCTACACATGTCACAAGTCTAAGGTGCGACTTGGCACAAATTTAAAAGGCCACTTGTCACAATTATACTCAAACCACTTGTCGTCCATTTAATTAAGCTATTTGTCACTTATTCCCAATGCCACATGTCACCATTTCATAGGCCTAATCAACCTATATTCCCATGTATCAATTTGTCTTGCTCTTTAACATTTTTCTTACATTATATGCACATATCACCTCATCAATTACTTAATTATAACAATAAATTCCCAATTCACTAATTATAGTCCATAAATTTATATTATTGGTAAATCAAAATGTAAAACATTGGGAATGCACATTCATATCACATTCATTTTCGTTCTATGCCTCGGAATATGTCAATTGAGTGCATATACTATCTTGCAATGTTTTCTAAATCATAATTCACATGTGTATACGAATATTATGCATGTGAATGAAATGCACCTCATAAATTCTTAATTGAAACAACTTATGTGACTTAATCTAACAATTTAATCTCTTTACAATTTTAGGAGGCGGGATATATAATTATTTACTTTAATCTTCTTGTTTCTCATAAATTAAATATGCAAAGTCATAAATAACTTATTAGCTATTTGTACCAATCCTTCATGTTGGTAAATCAAAATTCATGTTTATTGAATTTTTTTATTATTTTAAAATAGAGAATATAAAAAAAATTTATTTTTCACAGTTATGGATGACTTTTTAATTGTACATAATTTTTGTTTTAAAATCATAGCATTAAACCTCTTGCAACAACCATTTTTTAGCAAGGGTATAATAGTCATTTATTATACATTACATTCTATTCCACCATCTTCCAAACAACATTTCACTATATTACATTGTGAACTCTTCCATCCCTCTCAAACAACTTTTCACTATATTACAGTTCATTTCGTTATAAACCTTTCTATTATGTTCTATTAATTAACATCCAACCAAACAGGTCCTAAGTGTTTAATCAGGCCTTTTATAAATAATAATGATATAGGGTCTTGTGAAAGCGAGCTCTTAACTATCAAAATTGGTCATGGGTGATGCCATAAAGGTTTAGTTGTAGGTCCAATCAATATGTACGAAAAGATAGCGTCATGGAGGTCTATGATTTCTCTAGACCTCACTATATGATCTGTAGGGTTTGTGGTTATGTTACAAGTCCCTATAAGGATAATTTGAGTTTTGGTGCAGGTAATTCATTAGGTATTTGGTCTATATGATGATCTTTCATGTCCAAAGAATGCTAGAATGTTGGAGATTATTTATGTTAGGTTTTGATTATATCTTTATAATAGTCACATCTTCTGCTTCAAATCACTTAGGGTAGTAAGTCAGTTATTTTCTCAATAAGGGGCTTCTCCATTAACTCTTGAGTTTGTTGACGATATAGGCTTGAAAGTCAAGTGTTGTAAATCAGATAAACGAGGCAAAAGCATTGTTGACTACGCTAAGTGAAAGCTCTGATGTATTGCATTGATCATTGATGGTAATTCGCTCATGGATGTTCTAAAAGATGATGTGAAGGACATGTTTCTAGACCTTGCAATTGGATGCGCCTCTAGCATTTGCTGCTGTTCATCTCCCAAACAGAAAGCTCTTGTAAGTTGCTATAAAAATTTTCAGCGACTTTTGTTTGTTTTGATCAGGATGCAACTTATTATTCCTATCTCACTTTCGTGTAAATGTTAAAAGAAAGTTGTAGTTATTGATGCATATTCTATTCCTCAAACAAGCAACAAATTAAAGGTAACTTCTGCATTGTAATTAATCTTCTTTTGTGTAAAGAATATTTGAAATTGAACAAGATTTGTAAGAAAAGAAAGCTTCTCAATTAAAAACCGTGAGAAGACAATTCTGATTTTTATCTATTTATAGACTTACAACCAAATATATATATAAGGGATTTACAATAATAGCAGTAATCATACATGATTTTAATGATGTTACATAGCTATTTTTTAGGGAAAAGATTGCTCAATAGAGTTACCATCTTGAGATGATTCGATTCCAATTAGACTCCTTGAATTGCTCTTTACGTCTCTTTTGTTTTAGAATGTCAACAATATCTTAATTTGCTACCTTATCACTATAATTCTTATTTCTCCATGTTGTAGACTCAAGTTGGTTGTTGAATGGTGAATGTTGTTCAATACCCTCCCTCAAACTGGGCCGAGGTTAGAGGCAGCATTTAGGGTGAAAGAGAATTAATGATGCTTTAAACAGTGGCTTAGTAAAGATATCCGCAATTTGAATGGTAGAGAAAACATGACGAGTAATTAGAATTCCCATCGAGACTCTTTCATGAACAAAATGGTAGTCCAATTCAATGTTCTTACTTCGAGCATGGAAAACAGGATTAATAGTTATATGTAACGCACTTAAATTATCGCAAAATAGGATTGGTGGACGGGATTGAGGAACATGAATATCACATAAGAGGAATGTAAGCCAAGTTAATTCAGCAGCTGTGTTGGCCAAAGCACGATACTTGGACTCAGTACTTGAACAAGAAATTGTTGGTTGTTTCTTGGTGCATCAGGAGATAATGTTTCACCCTAAAAATGTACAAAAACCGGTTGTTAACCTCCTTGTATTTGGGTAACCTACCCAATCTACATCAGAAAAACCATAAAGATCAAGTGTAGTATCACCAGTTAAATGTAAACCTAAATGAATTGAGCCTTTGACATATCTTAAAATGCGACGAACCATTTTCATGTTAGCAAGAGATGGAGATTGCAAACATTGAGAAACATAATTAACACAAAAGGAAAGATCAAGCCGTGTGAGAGTCAAGTATTATAGTGCACCAACAATGCTACGATAAAGGGAGGGATCAGAAAAAGGAGCGTTATCAATAAGCCCTTTAGTTTTAGACTCTAAAGGCATGTGCATTGGTTTGCAATCCAGCATTTGTTCCTTATCAAGAATTGAATAAGCATAGTGAGCTTGAGAGGTGGAAAGTATGGTTACAATGTTGAATTTCAATTCCGAGAAAATAATGTATTGGCCCAAGGTCTTTTATTGCAAACTCAGAGTGAAGAAATTCAACAAAATCATTAAGTAGTTTTGAACCATATCCTGTCAAATGCATGTCATCAACATATAGGAGTAAAATTAATGTTCTAAGTGATGAGTGCAAAATAAATAGTGACGAATCAGCCAAACTACAGAAGAAACCATGATCAAGAAAAAATTAGCTAAATCGATCAAACTAAGCTCGTGGTGCTTGCTTAAGACTATAAAGAGCTTTCTGAAGTTTACAATCATGAGAAGGAAAGTTTGGATCATTCATACCAGGTGGTGGTTCAATAAAATATCTTCACTTATGTAACTATGAAGAAAAGCATTTTTGAAATCGACTTGTCTAATTTCCCATTTTCGAACCAAGACCAAACTAAGAACTAATCGAATTGTACCTAGTTTTATGACTGGAGAAAATGTTTCTGTATAGTCTATGCCATCAACTTGATGACATCCTTTTGCAACTAACCTAGCTTTGAGTCTATTACGAGTACCATTTCCAGTTAATTTGGCTTTAAACACCCACTTAGATCTCATAACATTCATATAAGGTTGTCGAGGTACCAAGATCCATGTTTAATTTTGGTGCAGTGCATCGAGTTCCTCAAGCATAGCTTATCTCCAACCATCATGTTGCAGTGCTATTTTGATATTTCGTGGTTCGCTGGGAATATCACCACGTTCAAGGACTAAAGCATAGTGCAGGTTAGGTTTGAATATACCATGTTGAGCTCTTGTGACCATGTGATGAGGTGTCGGTTGAACCTGTTCTACATTGAAGGGAGGAATAGGTAAGGAATTACCTGTGTCAGTTAGGATGATGTCATCTTTAGACGAATAAGGTGTTCCATCCATTAAATTATTGTTATGGTTTAAAGATTCTATTTCATTTGGTTGTGGAGATACGGGTGTGTGGTTATGAATATAATTAGAAGAAGAATCCGGTGTAATGTCACCGACTATTAGATCACGTGTAATTGGTAACCTGTTCAACGTGGTGCATGGTAATGAGATATGTGAAGATACAACTCTTGTTATTACAAGAATTTGACTTGTAGGAATCGATGGAGAAGAGTCCAGAAAATCAGTTAAGCCACTATTTGAAGGTGGTGGACTTTATGTCATTTTGTAAGAAAAATTATTTTCATCGAACATTATATGTCTCAAAATAAACATCCTATGCGATTTTGGATCAAAACACCGATACCCTTTATGTTGGTTATTGTAACCTACAAAAACACAAGGAACAGTTATAGCATTAAATTTATTTTTCTTTGTCTCCCAAGTATACAGATAGCATTTAGATCAAAAAACATGTAAAATAGAATAATTCGGATGAGAACTATATAAGCGATAATAAGGAGTATCAAATGTTAGTAAAGAAGATGGCAAAGAATTAACTAAAAAGGCTGCTATAGTAAAAGCCTTAACCCGTAAAAAATTAGGTATACCCCTATGAAAAGTCATAGTCATTCCAAGTTCTCTAATAGTGCGGTGTCGACGTTCAACAATGCCTGTCTATTCAGGAGTGTAAGGACATGAAAGTTGATGAACAGTTCCTTGTTGCTAAAAGTTTGATTCAAGCCTTTTATTGACAAATTCTCCTCCTCCATCAGTATGAAAGATTTTAATTTTATTGTTAAATTGACGCTGCACATAATTTTCAAATGCTAAGTAAACATCAACAAGTTCCAATTTAGCACGAAGAGGAATTACCCACATATAGTGAGAATAATCATCAACAAAGCATGCATAGAACCGAAGTTTTCCAAGAGACAAAACAGAGGCTAGGCCCCAAATATCACAATGAATTTTCTCAAAAAATCAGTATTAATGGAACTAGATGAATTAAACGGTAATTTGCTAAGTTTCCCTAGTTGACAACTTTCATAAACAGTATCAATTTTCTTATTTGAATTAACATTGATCAATTTCTTTGCACGTAAAATTCGCATGGTAGAGATTTGCGGATGTCCAAGATGTTGGTGTCATATCTCCTTAGTTCTTGAGTTTTGCCTATTTGGGAAGTTTGCCTCTTTCATCTTGGATAGGACATAAAGATCTCCTTTACATTGTCCCATTAGTAGGATTCACCCAGTTGCTCCTTCCTTAACAAAAAATATCTCATTAGTGAATTCACAATTTAGTGGATATTGTGTTGTCAATTGACTAATGGAAAATAAATTCCTTGTTAATTGTGGGACTAATAGAACATCACGTAACATTAATTCATTCTTACCATCAGAGACTAAGGTGTCCCCAATTACATCAATCTTCAAAGAAGAACCATCACCAACAAATACAGCATCATGGCCAACATATTTTTTGAGATTGGAAAGCATACTTGAATTTACAGTCATGTGATTTAAAGCACCAGTGTCAGCTGTCCATTTTGTATCAGCGATTGAGGTATCTATGGTAAGTGCTGCAAGTGCTTAAGGGAGTTCATCATTGCGTACCGATGGTAGACTCTAGCATATTTTGGTGATATGTCCAAGCTTTCCACATAGCTAACAGTATTCATTCTTGTACATTTCTCTTTCTTTAGTGGCCATTTTTCGTTTACCAGGTGGTGGTGATCGTGAAGCACGATTGTTGTTTCTTTAAGATGATTGTTGTGATCCTAAATGATTACCTGCAAAATCTGAATATTGAAAGCTATTATTAGTAGCTTGAAATTCTCTTCCTTTTGATGTGAATTGATTGTTTTGATGACTGCAATTATTATGATTTTTCTGTTGAGAACGCATAAGGTGGAGAGTTTGATGCTTCAATCCAAGAGTTTCGTTGTTCAAAGCCCTATAAGAGTGATACAACTTCTGAGTAGGATGACATAGGAGGTTTAAGCATTGTGGTTTTGAAAGATTCGTATTTTGAACCAAGGTTTGCAAGCAGCGAGTAAACTTTTGTTTTGTTGGGTATTGGATTGCCTATGGCTGCAAGGTTGTCACATATACTCTTGAATTTCCTCAAGTGTTCTGCTAAGGATTGATTTAGCTCCTTTTTAAGATATGTGAGTTGTTGCCGAAGAGTAAATTCTCGTTCTTTTTAATCTTGTGCATATGCTTCTTGTAGGGCATTCCAAATTGATTGAGATGTTTCAAGGCTAATAACCAGACCCAAGGTTTCTTCTACAAGTGTCCCGATGATCCATCCACGAAGAAGGCAATCTTCTTTTTGCCATTTGAGAAAATATTCTGAGATTTGTTTTGCTTCTGCTTCAGTGGTTGAAGTCTTATATGTTATGACATTGGTGTACGTGGTAAGCTTCACTTTCTCGCCTGTGAGAAGCCGGACCATGTCTTGGCTTTCAACTAATGCAAGCATCTATTCATGCCAGAGAGGATAGTTTCATGGTGTGAGTTTAAAAGCAAGAAAGTTAGCAACATTTAATGAAATTATGGAACCCATTGATGAGTAGAAAGAATAAGAACTCTGTGGCCTCACAACTAGCTCTGATACCATAAAAAAATAATTGAAACTGAAAAAATTTGTAAGAAAAGAAAGCTTCTCAATCAAGAATTGTCGGAAGAGAGTTATGATTTTTATCTATTTATAGGCTTACATCCAAATATATGTAGAAGGGATTTACAATAATAGCAGTAATCATACACGATTTTAATGCCTATTTTAATAATGTTACATAGCTATTTTTAGGGAAAAGATTGCTCAATAGAGTTAAAATCTTGAGGTGATTTGATTCCAATTAGACTCCTCTAATTGCTCTTCACGTTTCTTCTATTCTAGGAATGTCAACCATATCTTGATATGCTACCTTATAACTCCAATTCTTTCAATGGTCATGTTGAGAATGCCTAGAAAATGAGGCATTCCATGTGTTACTGGTAATACATAAGCAACCACTTCATTTCTCTTGAATTTCATCCATGAGGGAGTCCCATTGTTAAACTGCTCGGTGATTATTAGCTATTTGGATAATTATATGGCAAATAGGTTTAAATGGAAATATACGTATAATTTAACCAAAATGTTGTTACCAACAATTCAGGTTACAAGGATGGTTAAAAGTAAAAATAGGTAATACTACACTAGCAATTGGTGATGGAGAAAATGATGTCGGTATGCTTCAAGAAGCAGATATTGGTGTCGTTATCAGTGGTGTTGAAGGGATGAAGGTACGTAATAAACATCTTTCTCCAAGGTTAAACGAATCAGCTTAAATTTATAGTTTCTCAACTTGCTTTATTTATTGATTTGTCTTTTGGTTATAATATCAGGCAGTCATGTCTAGGGACATAGCAATTGCACAATTCCGGTTTTTGGAGCGCTTGCTACTCGTTCATGAACAATGGTGCTACGGAAGGATCTCATGCATGGTAATATCGAGTCTTGAGTTTATCATACTTTTTTTTCTTTCGAAAAGTTAATGGATAAAGCATACTTGAAGATTCTCTGAGGTTGTTGCGTTATTAGATTTTGAAGATGTCTTGGAATTTCTTTTTTATGTTGCAATTGCACTTACATGCGACTCTTTGGATCTAAGTAGTTCATCGTCTTTGACATTTGACAGATATGCTACTTCTTTAAAAAGAACATCACGTTCGGGTTCACCCTTTCTTTTACGAGGCGTATGCATCATTCTCCGGACAAGCAGCATATAATGATTGGTTTATATCTCTAAAAATATACTAAAAAAGCGTTTAAAACTTTTAAATTTTATAACTAGCTTGATAAGAATTGGCACCTTTTATAATTTCTATACACCCAAAAATAAAGATTAATTAATGTCAAAAGCAAGTAATTATAAACAAACTTTTAGTTAATATGACATAAATAAAGAAATTAAAAATTGAAATATATAATTATTAGTGAGGCTAAATAAATTTTGTATTTTATAAGGATAAAACTAGTAATATATTTTTTAATAATAATATTTTAAATTAAAATATAAAGATATAAATAAATAATATAAATTTTAAAATATATTAGAAAAATTGATCGAAAATTTAAAAGAATTATATTTCCTACAACAATACATTATACCAAAACTTAAGATCTATGGAAGAGATTCATGATGGCCCTATATGTTGACAAAAATTATAAAATGAAAGTCTTTTACTCAAAAAGTTAGTAT
>JAOSBN010084737.1:0-12281 GCA_027563595.1 Erythroxylum suave | reverse complement strand
TATTATTATTATTATTATTATTATTATTATTATGTTTTTATTAAAGTTATAAACTTAATTTTTATAAAATTAAATATCTAAATCTAAATTCTTATAAAAATATTCAACGAAATACTAAGAAATATAATATTAATGTCTTCATAAGTCATTTTACACATCAACAACTAATATTAAATAATTAATTTTACTAAATATCTTTAATAAACAGCTGATATTATTCGATGATGAAATCAACTACCCGTTTATAGATCAATAACTATTAATGAAATCTTTTATTTGACCTTGCTATTGTTGTTGCGTGTATTGTCAGCGCGTGATTAACAGTGGCAAAACTTGAATATTTCTAAGGAGGCGGTTGGTTTATACGAAGGAATGGTAATAGGAATGAAAATGAATATAGTGAGCAATGAGAATAGATATTGTCAATATAATTATGATAGTTAGTTAAGAAAAAAGAATGATTACCATTACTATTGATAGTGGTTGGTTTGTAAAAAATTTTGGAAAATAAAAGTTTATTATATTTTAATTAATTAATTAATTATAATATATTGATTAATTAAAATGTTATAATTAATCTTAATTAATTATATTGTGATTAATTAATTAATTACATTCTTAATTAATTAATTATATTTTAAGTTATTATATAGTAATTTATTATATTTTAATTAATTTATTAATTACAATATTTTAATTAAAATATTATCAATAATTAATTAACTACAATATAATTAATTAAAATATTGTATGAATGAATTATAATATTTTAATTAATTATATTGTAATTAATTAATTACAATATTTTAATTAATGAATAATTTTATTTTAATTAATTAATTACAATATTTTAATTAATGAATGAATTACATTTTAATTAATTAATGAATTATATTTTAATTAATTATATTGTAGTTAATTAATTATTGATAATATTTTAATTAATTATATTGTAGTTAATTAAACCAATATTTTAATTAATGAATAATTTTATTTTAATTAATGAATGAATTACATTTTAATTAATGAATGAATTATATTTTAATTAATTATATTGTAGTTAATTAATTATATTATAATTAATTACAATATTTTAATTAATGAATGAATTATATTGTAGTTAATTAATTATATTATAATTAATTACAATATTTTAATTAATGAATGAATTATATTTTAATTAATTATATTGTAGTTAATTGACTATTAATAATATTTCAATTAATAATATTGTAATTAATTACAATATTTTAATTAATGAATAATTATATTTTAATTAATTATATGTATTTAATTGATTATTAATAATATTTTAATTTATTATATTGTATCTAATTAATTAATCACACTATTTTAATTAATGAACGAATATATTTTAATTAATAAAAGATTATATTTTAATTAATTAATGAATTATATTTTAATTAATTATATTGTAGTTAATTAATAATTATTATTATTTTAATTAATTAATTATAATTAACCTACTACTCTATAACAATGATACTCATTCCTCTATATTAGGAGAGGAATGAGGTATTACCCAAAAGTGAGTAATCAAAATGATAATTCTATAATCATATTCCCTTACCAAACTCAATCTTTCATTCTGTACCTATTCTCCTTTCTTCATACCCACTAAAAAAGCACACCATAAATCTTTAAAATCGGACGGATTTATTTTGGTGTTGCATGACTTGGTACAGGAAAGATAGAATTTCAAGTTTTCAACCAGCCCGTCATCACCCTTATTCTCCAACTTCTCTACTGTAAAGCAATTGACTTAACTAGTTAACTGCGATCAAATCATATTTTATTTGAAATCCTTTTGAATCCTTTTTTATGTATCAACCACGAGCGATTTAGTGATTCACATGTTAAACTTCTAATAATATTCACATAGCAATTTTTAACTTTTGAGAAAAATTAAGATTGTCGGCTCCTTTATGCTTGTTTTCCTTACGCTTAATGTAGTTATAGAGCATTTTGAACCCTAAAAAAACTATAACTCTTTAGAAAAACTAAGCAGAGTGCTGCCTCTCTTTTGTTTATTCCTATTTATAGAAAAAGGCATTAGGATTTTTAATTTCTATTAAAATTAAATACTTCAATTATATTTAAAGTCAGACTTTAATTATAATTATTTTAATTTTAATAAATCAAATATCTCATATTTAATTATTAAAGTTTCCCATACTTTATAATTAAGTCTAACCAAATTGTTCTTTATATGTGACCCATTAGGCTCCTAATAAATTGTCAATGATTATAAATTATAATTATAATTATAATTCATAATTAGCATTAAATAAATTAAAACTCCTTTAATTTACCTTTAATTTTCAATTAAACAATTTATAATTATAGATCAAGATTAACGTTTAGCAACATGTCATGACCACCCAAATATTAGGAATGTCAAAGTGATTCGGCTTAACATTTCTATGTATAGTTATGATGTATAATTTAATTATTTCATTATTCAAATTCTAATTAGTTGAGTATGAATATAGTGTCTACTCTTTGTATTTAATCATGTTCGTTCTTGTTAATTATTAATTAATTTATAATTAATATTTAAGAACATATTTTCAAATGTCGATTCAAACTAGAGAAATCCTCAAATCATTATTAATCAAGAATAGTAGAACATTTTTTCTAATTACTTTAGAGCGACGAATTATTTATTGTCTTACTCAACTATCTTTATATGGTTCATTCTACATCCATATACTACTGACTGAATTATCCTAGGACAGTTCATAAATAGCATCAAAACACAGTAATTTTTACATGAGATACTTTGATAATTTCAAATCTAAGGATTAATTATAAAACTATCATTTCGAAAAAATTGATATACACATAAATAATATTTTATTTGGGATCTTCATAGATGGGTCAATTAAGTAAACTTATTATTTAATAAACACTCACGCATTAGTTTATGTATCTCTATACTTTAATTTATGAGATCAATTAATTTTTTCATAAGAAAGATAAATAATGTATTATAGTTTTACTATTTTGTCAATATCCCATCTTGATAAAACTACAACTAGAAACAACTGGGGAATAATATATAAGTACAAATTAAATTTTATAATTATAGTTTTATCGTAATTTTAACTATATAGTGCTAAGGATTTTACTTTTAGTCTTAAAATATCAAATGTAATTAAGATAATACACAAAGACAAAAAATGACTTTATTAATTAAATTCTAATGTCATTTATCAAATTGCAATCAATCAATTAATTGCAAGGGAATAAACTAACATAAGGTTCTTGGTCACTCGTATACAACGTTTGAATCTTTCTGATGATCTTAAGATCTTTATGTTTGATTATTATTTGAAAGCAATCACATCTATTTGGAAAGCATTAAAAAATGTAAAGGATCGAATGATAAATGGGGAGTTAGGTGATCCAAACTTCATACAGGTTTAAACATGGATCAAATTTAATACGAGGTCACTTGATTCCGACCTAAATTATGCCCTTCGCATTTTTCTTGACTTCATTCTCTATTCGGCCTGCCTAAAAAAAAACAAAGGAGTGAAGCCGCTAGATGGGAAGGACAAGCCTACTGATTCGAGGTCACTTCGAAAGTGTTGGTAAGAAAATTGAATTTTAATTTAATTTATAAATTAATGGTTTTTATATGGTTAATAGTTTCGTTATTAAAATTAAAATTAAAATTTAATTTATAAATTAATTAAAAAATTTTAATAAATTAATGAGTTTTTAAATTTTAAATTTTTATCTTGAAATTTTTATTCAAAAATTTAAAATAAAAACAAAAATAGAAAAAATAGAAAAATGTTTCACAGCCATGAGTTTTTAAATATTTGTATCAATTTAATTTTAATTTATTTATAAATTAATAGTACTATAATTAAAATTAAAATTTAATTTTTTAATTAAACTAATATTAGTATAATTAAAATTAAAATGATAAAAATATAAAATAAAACAGAACCACATGCATGACTTAACTTTCTCACTTTTTAGCTAGTGTTATGTCACGAGCGTGACAATTATATTTAAGTAATTGACTACGATGATTTATTAATTGAACAGAGATGGTAAGGGTTAGAATAAACATAATTTTCCGTCTCAAAAATCAAAAGGCGAGATTAGAGAAGTGATATCCTAGTAAAGAAGGGAAGATTGGTGCGGATACTTGCTCGTTTAGTTTAATTTTATCATTTTTAACTATATTATAAAATTAGGTAAAAATATTAAAATGTAATTTTTTAATTATTTATTATTATATCGTTAATAAAAAATTGTTATACTTTCTATGAAAAGAATCTTTCATGTATTAATTTAATGCTTTTATGAATATTAACCTCATATTTATCAATTTAATTACAAATGATATTTTGCAATAAATCATAATATATATAATTGCTTATAAAAAGGTGAATAAAAATTTTGGAATAAAAATGTAAAATAATACATGTACTCGCACAGATTCGACCTCAAGTATATATGAACAGGGTTCGTAACGTTGTGGTCTCATAGTATAGACGTACCCAAAACAGAAAAAAAAAGTGTTTTAAATTTAAGATTTTAAAAGTAAAATTGATGTTAAACCATTTTAAAACCAGTTAAAGATTAAATTAAATTGAAAAATTTTTTTACCTAAAATTTAATAAAAAAGTGACTATTAAATAAAAATTAATCGATTGATTAATAAATTGATCATTTTTTACTAAATTAAAAAGTTAGAAAGTTTAAAATTTTTAAAGTTAACGCAGCTAAGTAGGGTTAAGTTTTTTAATTATCGGGGAAAAAAGTGTATTTTAATGTGGGGATATGAAAATTATCGCTAAGATATAATAGTTATCAAATACCTAACCCGAGTTTTTATTGTTTCATTTAATTTATTCACTTAATTGTCAACTATTTATTGGATTTCGTATCAATGAAAGATGTAGAAATTTAATTCTAGTTCAATTAGTTATGGAATTTACCTTTATCTCTTATTCTTCCTACGACCTACCTAAACTCTAATAAACCCTGCAAGATATCACTTCTTCCTTGTTCTTTTTTTTCTTCTTTTTCTAGTTCTCTTTCTTTCTGCATTGACGATCTTTTCATGCATGCCTAGAAAATAATTTACCTCACATCTTATCTTCTTGATTTACTGTACTATTATTGTAATATACTATTTCTATAAAGCCGCACACCCAATTCTCCAGTTTGTCCAAAGGTTAGTATATTACCCTGACGAGTTTCATCTTGATTTGTTTATTTATAATCTTGATGTTATATATTCATGCTTCAAAAGAAACCATTATAGCCAGCTAGTCAACATTGTAACTATTTTTGTTCTTGACAGGGATAAGGATTTCTTTCTTTTCTTTTTTATAATGCAAAACATTAATAATGGAGTTGGACCCGGAGGGCATCCAGCATGTGCGTCGTGTAAGCACCAAAGGAAAAAGTGCGGGGAAGACTGCATGTTGGCGCCATATTTTCCGGCGAACCGTAGCCGAGAGTTTCAGGCGATTCATAAGGTGTTTGGTGTAAGTAACGTGACCAAGTTGGTGAAAAACGTGAAAGAGGAGCAACGAAATATGTTGGTAGATTCGTTGATATGGGAGGCCATGTCGAGGGAAAAAGATCCAGTTTTAGGTCCTCTAGGGGATTATAGAAGATTACAAGACGATCTGGCATATTACATAAGACAAAATCAATCACTGCATAATGCTCTAACTCAACTGCATCAACAACATCCACTCGGGGTACTTTGGAATACTACTAATTTGATGAGTAGCAATATGATTAGCAACAACAGTGCTGCTAATAATGGATTTGGTGGTGGACGAGGAGGAGGGTTAAGTAATAATAGCAGCAGGGATATGATAAACTATGATGATATAATTAATAGAGATGCTGCAATTGGTGATGTCAAGCCATTTAGCTATCCCACAAATCACATGCAATCTCTGGAGAAAGTAAAAGAAAACAGCGTGACTTCTATGCTTGTTCCACGACAACAACAGCAGAATAATTCATTTCCAGGATTTAACCACCAGCACCAGCACCATAATCCTGCAGCATCGGCATCAACATCCCCACCAGTACAATCTTTCAGGTAAAAACAGCTTATATCTCGATATTATGACATGGTCGGGAATTATGTTTCTTTTTCCTTTTCTACTTCAAAGATTCCATAGAGCGTATAATGCATTATAAGTCCACTTTTGTAACACTGTCATTATATGTATATATATATATATGTAAAGATCGATTGAATTTAGTTTTAAAATTGATTAATCTGACGCCTTAAATTTATCCATGTTAGGACCAACCAATAGCGCATGGAGGCAAAGGCGGATGATAATGCATGGATCAACTAGATACTTCTTTTGTCATCGTCAGCTGTGTATAGAAAGTACTGGTCCAATACATTAGACTTTATCAGTTAGATCCGGTTAATGGACTTTCCCAACTGATTGATGTTTTGTCTCAATCTAATGCGTTCCATAACACGGCATTGTGAAGCTCACACATCTTGTTGTTCAACAAAATTTAACTAAGTGAATATTTTCAGTTCACAAGTTTGGTTTTTATCCTTTTCCCTTCTTTGTAATTATCTCTTAAGTAGATACGGATCCAACAAGGGATCAAGAGCCTTGTTCCCCTTGAATACTTTAGAAAGGAGAGTCCACACATGTTTATAATATTGCATTAAAACTAAAATTCATTTTTAAGCTCATTTAAATCCCGTTTAGAGATTTAGTAGCTTGTTAATTTATATTAGTACAAATGGTTGATTGAGATTCATTACGTTAAATTAGTCATATAATATATACAGACTTCTTACGAGTTACCATAATCAAACTACAGATGCATATACAGTACAAAAATTTAAAGGATAAGTATGATAATAGGATAAAGATGAAGCCAGGATGATAGCAGTTGTAAAAAATGTAGTTGTCATGCAGAGAGTATGGAAAGTATAAAATTGGTTAAAAAAATGCAGAAATATTAGAAGGGGTTATATTATTTGCATCAAAAATTACAAATTAATACATTAAAAATTGCTACAAATATGGATTATGAAAAAAATTAAGACACCTATTTGATATTTCTATTCGACTCCCAAAACTTGTATTATGCATTTGACAATACAATTATAATAATAAAAAGAAAGGGAAATAAATAAATAAATAAAAAGGAAAGGAATAAGTAAAAAAAAAAAGTGCCAGTTTTTATCCATTTAGAAGCAATTAAATGAAAAGTCATAACGTTTAGACAGAAAAATATGAGGCAAAACAAGATCCATTGTTGAATCAAACTATGGCAACAGTTGCTTTGCGATTAACTCAAACCGAGATCCATTGTTGAATCAAACTATCCCAACAGTTGCTTTGCGATTAACTCAAACCAAATGCAATGTGGCTATTTCTTTCCTGCTGGATCCAAGTCCATCTCTTGAAGATTGAGCAACAAGTCATTAGAGTTGAGAAAAACCTTGTTGGTGGAATTTGCAATAGTATGTGCATTTTCTCTTGAAGCTTCAATTTTCCTTAATGTGATGAATGCAGGATTGCTGGCAATTGCTTGACCAATTAACTCGACACTCTTAGCCTCTCCCTGCATACCATTAAATAAGAGATCAGGATATTGAGAGCTAGCAGTATCTTTTGGCCGTAAATAATGAAATATAAATCTTCTATTCTATAAGCAGATGAAGAATCACACATTAATTAACTAATATAAACTATGGAACTACAGGTCAGTGATTTCTTTCTAACCTGGGCTCTAATGACAGTACTCCTTTTGTCTTGTTCAGCTTTTTCCACAATAAATTTAGCCCTTTCTGCTTCCTGTGCAGCAACTTGTTTGGCTTCAATTGCAGCAGTAAATTCTTTCCCAAAAGTCAGGCTCGTAATAGATACATCATCAAGTGCAATGTCAAAATTGGCAGCCCTTTCTGTCAAAATCTTCCTTATTTCTCTACTCACACTCTGCACCAACACAAAGTTAATGCATATATGCTTTAACTATGCCAAAGTCAAAGGATAAAATCTCATCTTCACAACAAAAATCAACATTTCCCTTTCGAATACAAACTATGTATGAAAAAGTTCTTCAAGCAGTTTTCAAGGATGTTAATATAATCGAGAGTATTTGTTAGCGCCAGGAATTCCCGAATCAATTCTTACCTCTCTTTGCGTAATCAGCTGGCTGGCATTGTACTGAGCAACCACAGCTTTCAATGTTTCATGAATGATAGATGGCAGGACTCTTTCATTGTAATTCTCACCAAGATTGCGATACATTCTTGGCAATTGGTCTGCCACAGGACGAGTAAGAACTCGAAGCCCAATTTTTACCTGAAGATAATGGGATTAATATTTACAAAATCTAGATTGGATATATCACATAATGCAAAGAGATAAAAAGTGAATTACAAAACCCATAAATACACATGCAGCTACAAAAGCCTAAATAAACTATCCACGAATTGACTTAAATACCAAATAATATCCAACTATTAGTAATTCATGTTGATCTCAAAAAGTCAGAAGAAAGAGAAAATAAGTACACACAATATGTACCCAAGTTTGTATGCATCATCTGGTTCCCACGTCCTGCATTCAGTTAACTAAATAACATCAATTACATTCAAGCATGAAAATACAAATAAGAGTTCATATCAAGGCAATGGAATAAGGACTTGTGAAAAGATTATTAATAGGACAATGTCACAGAAAGCAGATAGAAATCAAAAGATGTCCTTGTACATTAATAGAATAGGATGTATATTTCTGAAACATAAGGCAATAATCAATGCAACATCTCATTGATGTCGCTTCGAGGACCTGTGGTTTTTCTCAATGCCTTTAAATACAAAAGCAACCATTAACTGTCTCAATGGCCTTGGAAAAGATAACACTAAAGGACAGGGTGCATTACCATTTGAAGATCACGGCTTCCAGAAGTACTTTCAACCAGATGCGGGCGTGCACGCACGTCGTAGATTACCGGTCTTTCAAACCATGGAATCATAAGGTGAGTCCCCTCAGGATAAACCTGCAAAGTTAGCAAGCACAACAAAAATGAATGCATAAATTGGAATACTAACATTTATCTTTGTTTGATACATTGAGATACTAACAAAGAAAAATGCAAAGTAAAACATATTACTAATTTTCTGCAAAGATCAAGAAATAGCGAGCCAATCAAAACTGCCTGAAAGGCTTGAACCATTTGAATGAATTCAGAGAACATAGTATGTTAGATCATAATATATGAAATACGCAGTAGTCTATAGAATGTCCACTACGCTGCTGGAAGCTCTAAGAACTTAGCATTATGCAGAATTCATATGTAAAAGCTTAGTTCAATAACTGGAATCTTCTACTCACTCCACTACTGTTCTATTTCTTACGTTAATAACTAACAACTGGTAACAAAGTGAAACCAACCTGCTTATATACATTGGCTAACAACGTTAGCTCTGGTCATTGGTGGATTCATGTTATCCTTGTCATCTAAAAGTGCTACTCAAATTTTGGATCATCTACTAAGTCAGCATTGGAAGTTACTAGCAGCCCCAGATCAAGGTTGAGTAAAAAAAACAGGAAAAAAATGTTGGGTTTTTCAGCTTGTGCTTATAAAAATAACAAACAGAAAGAAGGATTAATACCAAAACATTATTATTAGGCATGCATTTCAGAAATTTTCTAGAAGCAATGTGTATTGCGTATCCATTCAGATGGTTGAGCATACTGCATGAATTGATTACTGGGTATATGACCACAAAAATGAGATGAACTAGATGAAAGCAAAGAAGGTGCACACATACATGAAACATGAAGCCATAGATTTAGAGAGTAATTATACTAGAGCAAAATTCACGAGGGTTGGTCTGGGTTAATCAGACGTGGAACTAATAAAGCTAGAATTCATAAATGGAAAATAAGCTTAAACAGTGACCTTGTCTTTAACACCAACAAGCCGGTTGAACATTATGGCTCGATGCCCTCCCTCTACATTATAGAGACTATTAGAAACTGCATACAAACCAAGTCCACCAAAAACTCCAGCCTTAATCAGGGCAGAAGCTGCACCACCACCAGGCACCTTGGGAACCTTGACATTGTTGAAATTCATCTTCGCAAAATGCTTGAATACAACGGTTTAATGTCAATGTTTGTATTCAACTATCCAAACGTTTATGCAAGGGGGTATCGTTTCATTAAAATAACGAGAAAAATAATGATCATAACATTGTTTCATAGACAACGAGTAATTATCGCAATATCGCTTCTTCTTCTTCAAAAAGCCTATCTTGGAAGTCAAATTAGTCATCAAATAATTTCCATGTCATCTCATTAGAAAATGAGTTCTTTAAGGAATAAAACATTTGACAGAGAGAAGAAAGAATAGTGCAAAGAAACCAAACAAAGAATAAGGAGAACGAAGAAGAAAAGTATTACCGACGAACACAAACAAGCTGCCGCTCTGTGAGATAAAGAGGAGAAAAAAAGAAGAGGACTATTAAAAACAGAGAGGTGGTTGGAGGGAGAGCCAAAACCCTAAACCCCAAACGATGTTAGTAATTTTGTATTTTTTTTAAATTTCTTTTTCTGTTCATTTGTGACATCATTTGGGCCCATTTCCCACAACAACCTTCTATTACAGGCCAAACGGCCAATTTCAACATCGAAATGTTATTTTTTGAAAAATTAAAACTAAATATATTAAAAAATAGAGAAGGTATACAAGAACAGTACAACTTTAGGTGAGTACCTCAGTGATAAAACGGCGACGTAAGATGTAGACAAACGAACAGAATTTGTTTATATATATATATTTCATAATTGTATAAATAGTCTTTTGATTTAAGATTTCTCAATCTTATAAAAGAATTACTATATTTTAATAATATTTACGATCTATTTCAACTAATATTATCTTACTCGATAGCTATTGAATATAACATGAATTATATGAAATTAAGTAGTGATTAATGTAGAAGTTATTATCATAATTACGGAGAATAATTTTTAAATATCATTAATTGAATTAAGTAATAGTGAAAGAATAAATATAGTTGGATTAAAATAGAGTAGATATTATTTTCTACTTTATATCTAATTAAAATATTATATAATAAAAAATTGAATAATACAAAACAAATCATGCATAAAAATATCAGTTAAAACTATTTTAACATTTCTAAATGTTCAAGTGATCATAATATATTATTAGATGTTAATCTTAATTTATAAATATAAAATATTTAATTAGAGAATTAAAATATTTTAATTTATAAATAAATATAAAATATTTAATAAATAAAAATTAAAATGAGATTATTTTTAAAAAACGACAGCCATGTGATGTGATGGAGCTGCGAATATATATCCGAGTATGAGAATGCTGGCATGCTGCTCTATGATAATCATAGTGTTCCAGTCACGTGTACAACCAGAAAATAATGGGAATCGTAGAAGTTGAAAGGTGATCGACTGCTCTTTGGTTCCTTTAAAGGTGTGCAATAATGAACACCCGGATTCCACTCTCCGATAACAAGAAGTCAGTAAGGAAAATTGGTGGAGTCAGAAACGGCTAATGCAGACAACAAAAGCTCACAAGCTACGAAGCCCATCTGGAGAGGAATGATTAACTTTCATTAAATTTGAGAAAATTTGCACCATCAACCAAACCCCAATGGATCATGGGAGGAGCGCTGCTGCTGGCCACTACTTACTCTTTTACTCTGCGTATGATTATTGTGATTCATATATTGAGTCGAAATGGAATAAAAATTTAGAAATAGAATATATTAAAAATTAAAGACAGTTAGATATTTGGTTATAATAAATAAAATAGATAAAACGATGTATCTCGATAATATAAATGTGTTTGGTTGCAGTTGATAGAACATAGAAAATAGTGTCAATAACTAAAATACCCTTGCAATATAATATAATTGGAAACATGTAATTCGTTGATTATTTTAAAACGAATTGATTTATATTAATATTTTTTAATTGTATCTATAAATGAGGAATTAAAAAAATGAAGAACCCAAAAATTTAATGAAATGAGCTATTGAATAGTAAAAAATTTGTACAAGTTAATAATGAAATGAATTACGTAAATATTTTTTATAATTGTATCAATATTTGTAATTGTATTTGTATTTTTTAATTACAATGAAATAAAATAAAGAACCTAAATATTTAATGAAATGAGAAATTTAAAAATTTAATGAAATGAATTATTGAATAAAAAAATCCTACAAG
>JAOSBN010084716.1:0-12282 GCA_027563595.1 Erythroxylum suave | reverse complement strand
TATAAAAAATTGCCCGGTACGGTACCCGGTATTGACCGGTACCGGTACAGTACCGTTCCAGAACTGAATCCGGTACCAACCCCGGTACGGTATTCGCAACATTGGTATTCCTATCCATACACACAGATAAATAAGGTTGTACGAACTCTTGCACCGGTAAGCGAAACTGAGTAAGGATATTATGCATAGGAGTTAATGATACTACATATGCCAGTTGTCCGAATCTTCATAGTTAAAAAACATTTTATTTAAATATGACAAATGGTTTTCAAGTTTCGACACTTAACATTCATTCTGTCCCGCCTGATTCTGATTCAACCGTTCCATATCGAATTCAACCCGCTGATTCTGATTCAACATTCATTATGAATACCGCACCGGTAATGATATCCATATCGAATTTGGTTTTGATAAAGTAGTATACAGATATTAGTCAATATCAAGTATTAATTTTGGTACTTTTTTAAATTTATAAAATAGTCTTTAAATTTTTTTAAAATTATAAAATAATCTTTCAATACATTATGCTGTATATCAACCATGTCTCCATAAATTATAACAATAGAACTTTCAAATAACAACAATCTATTTATTTTTATTAATATTATTTTCCACTTATTTTACATATAAATAATAATTAAAATTAATATGAAAGAAGATTATTTAATCATCATATAAATATAAAATTAATGACAATACAAAGTATTTAAAATATTTCAATTTCATTATATAATAAATAATAATTATATCAAAATATCAAATAAAAAGAATAATAAATATTCATGACCCTTTAACTATTATAATTTGTAGCAATAGTTCGTGCCGAAAAACCATCAAAAGCGAAACTTGAAATAAATATTTTTATAATTATATTACATATATAAAATTTAACATATACATCCAATATTAGTGAAATAAAAAGAGGAGGAGAAAAAAAAACTTGGAATCTCATTCAATCAAATATCCACTCAAATCACATTGACTTCAATTCTCATTTAGTATAAAATCTACATCATTGAGAGGAGCCTTATTATTACTATCATTCAAATTCATTGCTCCAAATGACTTGTCAATATTTGTTCATTTAAGATTTTCTTCCAAATCATTCTCATTTATCAAACTCGGTTTTTCAAAAGTCCAATCCGCCAAAAGATTGATATGATGAAGAAAAATTAAATCTACATAACTACTTATTCTATTAAGAGTCCTTATAAATAATAAAATGAAATTATTAAGAAACTACAAGAAATTATATCCAACTTATTGATGACTATAACATACCTCTCTCAAAACTTTAAATTGTATCAAATAAAGACCAAATTGTTCAATCTTTTGTGCTCCAATCTATTTCTTTTCTTGGAATGGATGAATTCAAATGTGCTCCAATTCCTTTCATATCCTATTGCACTCACACATTGACTAAAAATTCAAATTGCAAACTTTTACAATTCTAAAACATCACTTCCAAATTTATTCTACCAAAAAAACTGTAAGTCATAAAATAATAACATTCACATTATAAATGAAATAAAGTGATGATTAATTTTCAATAACTAACAAAAAATATATACCTGGATTAAGCTTATCTCTTTGGTGAATAGTAATTGGCATCCCAAAATTACCATAAGTATCCTTATATAACCACTATTTGTAAGCTTAGGAGATCTTGCATCATCTTATGAGCAACAATTTTTGTAATATTAATAGTATTCATATATTAGTTTCAACTTTCTTTGTAAAACTTGGTATAAAATAGACAATAGGATTCAAAAATACTCCAGTTGTAAACAACAAAGAGTAAAGTTGCCTTTTCCATCTCTTATTGATAACTGTAAGATAAGGTGTGTACAAAGAAGACCTTTTTTTAATATTGTCCTGATTGCTTCCTTTTCCCTCTCCATGGTATCATAAAATTAACTCATTGTTGCCATGTTATCATTATCTACTAGACTAAATGCCCTCACCAAAGACTCACACTTGGATGACAAATTGAAATTTGGACCAAATCTCACTATCTTTCAGTATAATTCTAAAAACCTCAAATCTAGCATTAGGCCTAACATGCTAAGGTGCAACCCACTAGTAAACATTTGTTTTAACTCTTCAATCATCATAATAAAACAATAAAGAGATTTAAAAAAAATTAGTTGCAAATCTTGTAATAGCAGACCGACACAAATTCCTATCATTAGTGAAATCATTTCTCATTAAATTCAAGATCTATGCATGATTGTGGATGAACTTTGTCACCTTTTTTTTCTTTCTGCACAATCTCATCATTAATAGGAAAATGCCTAACATGTGTTTTATTTTTCAACATTAATTTAATGCAATATGTAGCACAAAGAGTCTAATAAAAAGAATTACACTTGCTTTGCAATCTTCTTCCAGCTGCTTTATAAGCAAAATCATTGTCAATAATGAACTGAATAATTTTTCTAGGTCAACTTCATTCACAACTTCATCAAATATTTCAAATAGAGTATCAAAATTTCGAACAAGGCTAGATGCATCAATAGACTTCAAAAACATTGTCCCTTTTGTATAATAAACCAAAAAATCTAATAATAGCCTTATGTCTTCTATTTATCCAACCATCACACAGGATTCTTCTTTCATCCAAGTAACTTTTTATTTCATAAATAGAGCTACTCAAAAATTTACCTTTATAGTCATCAATTGAAGGAGATTTATATCTTAAACTATAAGTGGTAATAGAATCTACCATAGGATGATAATATTAAGACTAGGAAGCATTGAATGATATATTTAAATCATACCACCATCTAATCATTATCATATTCACATTATAAGTCGCTTTTCTATACTGTAAGGCATTAGGGATTGAAGGTTGAGCTCCAAGAGTTGTTCTTAGTGCAAAAAAATTAGACATATGAGTTTTTCTTTTCTTAGCACCAGGCACAATATTTCCTTCTTGTTAGGTAGGAATACTACAACCTTCATCATCTTCACTATCATCCTGATTACTAACAAAAGAACTTCATTACCAATTTTGTAATTCAATCTTTATCTTCTATCTGTCTCATGTTGATACTTTTTAAGTAAAATCTTCATTTGCCACCCACTTTCTTACAAAGATTGACACCACCTTTGATCTCATCTAAATGTTTTTTTAATTTGGTGATTCTCCTACTTTTCAAATGCTTATTACAATACAAAAAAATAGTGTAGTTCTTCATTCTAGGAACCAATATAGCATGAGCCCAAGTTGGATCGTCGAACCTTCCTATATTTAAAGTGATTGAATTACAAGTGTACTTAAACTTCCCTCCACTTATCTGTAAAAATAAATAAAGACATATTAAAATTAACTTAATAACTTCATATCAAAATCAAGTTGTGTATAATAATATCAAGAAGTAGAGCAACAACAATTTCTTAACAATCATATCATATATACATATAATTGACCTTTATAAACTTATATAAATGATTCGTTAAGAAAATTTGATGTTTAAGTGCATTCTATCTAAAGTCATAACTCACAATAATAACTCATTTTGGGTTACTATATAATTCTACCATAAAGTCACTATTATAATCATTTTGTATGATTATATAATTCAACTATAACTTATAATTTTGTGTGATTACATAATTTAAACATGAACTTATAAGTCATAAGTTATATCTGTAACACAATTTGTGCACTCATATAATTCCACCATAAAGTCATAAATTTAACTTTTTTTTATGATTGTATGATTCAAACACAAACTAACATGTTTAACTTAATTCATATAATCACATAAATCAACCTCAATTAACTAACCTATTTTTTATATTAAGAAATCAATTTATAATATGTATAACCTATTTTATAATAAAGACTAATAGTTAATTTAATATTTATTAAATTTCAAATAATTACACAAACTTTAGTTTTGTATTGAATGATTGAATCTCCAATTTTTATAATCTAAACAAGACAGAAAATTTCGAATTTCAATACTATAATTCTATTTAAATTATAAAATCCTTAATCTTATTCCTTAATTTTAAAAATTAAGATAAAACAAACTCATCTATTTGATATCATCAATTTCCGAAATGCAATTCCAAACTCACAAGTCATAATTCAATAATTCCATAACAATTACTCAGTTATGAATTAACTTATCACTCCACATTAAACAACACAACACTGCACACATATTTTAAATTTTCAATTTTTTAAGGTTGAATCAGAAATTTAGATTGGCTTAAGGTTAATCGCAATTGCAATTTGCAACCTTGAGGCAGGCATGTGAAGTAAGTGACACAGGCAGGTGAGGTATGTTAGGCAAGAAGATAAGACGAGGCAGGCACTAGGTAGGCGAACACGAGGAAGGCAAGCTCCAGGCAGGTAGGCGAGGTAGGCTGTAGGCAAGGCAACACAGTGAGATCACAAGAGTGAGAGTAGAAGTAGTAAGAGGCGGTGTGGATGGGTTGGTGGGGGTTGGGACGATGGGTGGATTTGAATAGTTAGGTTTTTTTGTTAAATTTACAACTTATTCCAATATTTTTAAAATTTTACAATTTAGTCCAATATTTTAAAAATTTTACATCTTAGTCTTGATATTTCATTGATATTTTGATACTGACTGACGTTAAAAAATGAGTGGGTACTATAACATTATCGATCAGTACCACCTAATATGGTACGGTACCTACGATTGGTGGATTTAAATAGTTAGGTTTTTTGTTAAATTTACAATTTATTCCAATATTTTTAAAAAATTTACAATTTAGTCTAATATTTTTAAAATTTTATATTTAGTCTTGATATTTCGCTGATATTTCGATACCAACTGACGTTAAAAAATGAGTAGGTATTGTAAAAGTTTCGACTGATACCACCCAATATGGTACGGTACCTACATCTCTGAGCACAAGCACAAAAAATCATTAAAGCAACTCTTTGGCATTTTAATTAAAAACCATTGTTTATCCAAAAACAGAAGGTTGGAATACAAATACAAAACCTCAAGTAAAAACAATTCCATCTATGAATTAACATATATAATGTTCTCCTGGAATATTAAACTACTAAGGGACTTAATCATTTATCAAGTTATATTGGAAAATATTTGTGTCTATGAAGCCACAATAGGTATGAAGAGGGTGAGTTATGCAAGGATTTGTTTTACCTGCGTCATGTGTGTATTATGAATTATTTATAAAATATGCAATGGACAACCTAGGCTTCAAAATTCAAATTATTTGAATTGTGTAGAGCTCAGTAGCATTTAAGAATTATGAATTCACAAAGAAATGAGGTCAAAATAATATTGTATATAGATTATGGAAGAACATTTAGGTAATGTGAATTGTTTATAGTTCAAAACATGTTATTATTTGTTATTTTAATAATCATAACAATGAGATTAAAATTAATTCTTTAAATTGTTAATTTGTTGATTAATTTATATGAAACATGCAATTTACTAATTATTATTTGTGGATAAAAGACATTTAACATATGATTAATTATTTAAATATAAGATTTAATATATAACTATATCATTTATTCTATAGAAGTCTACAGCCCCCCACTTCATAAGTTTATTATACCTTCTTTCTCTCCTCTCAAAAATTCTCTGAGGTATTTGGTCAGACCGAGGTACTGGAGACTTTTTATTGGCTCCTACAGACTCTAGGTTAGCTAACTCTCCAACTTGATCTCCTATAGTGGATGACCTATAATAAACAATAATCGTGATTACTATACGAGTCTCTCACTACATATCATGTCTAAATGTTCTTATATGCTCCTATGGATGCAAAAACATACTCTGATACCAAAACCTTGTAACGCCATAGGGCACATACTCGACATCAGGAGGACATTCAAGAACATACCCTATGACAGTGACATGTTAGAGCAGTCACATCAATTTATTATGGCATCACACATAAACACTAATATTCAAAGATCAACTTTTCCCATTTCATACCAAAAAATAACTTACATACATTGTCATTTCATTTCATAATTCATAGTTATACATCATCAAAAACATCTGAGAGCTTCTTGCTCTTTTATAAAATGTTCTATATGAGATAAGAAACTAAACAAAAGCATTATATCTAAACTCCTCAATATCAGCTGACCAGACGGTTGAACCATTTCTTGATCCCAAAAACGCAAGTACTATACTCTACTAGATCACTTTATAAGCTAAGTTTCCTTTGTACCTAAAAG
The DNA here is from genome assembly GCA_027563595.1 of Erythroxylum suave. NCBI lineage: Eukaryota > Viridiplantae > Streptophyta > Magnoliopsida > Malpighiales > Erythroxylaceae > Erythroxylum > Erythroxylum suave. Next base: position 6,077 of record JAOSBN010084716.1, on the reverse strand, counting down.
TTAATGGTGCAATTTTGATAAGTTTACAAACTCGGTGAGCGAATCATCCTCGATGTGCTCACTCATATCAAACAAAAGGATAATTCACAATTAAGTTCACAATCAATTCATACCATCCAATTTTGAATAAATCATCAAATTAATCATGTTTTCATCACACTATATTCAGAACAATTCGATAATTTATTTCAATCGTGCACATGGTACATATCAAATTGTATATACAAATGCATACGTGACTCCACTTTCATTTTTACTTTGTTGTGATCAAGTACTATTATATAGTCCTATATCTGTTGTGGATACTTGGCTCATTTCATAACTGTCCCATATCTATTGTGGAGACCGGACTCATTAATAACTGAGCCTGTGGCTCTTTATGCGTATTTCTTAGCTTTAAGCTCTTTTTCACTAGTCACTTCGGTCACAACTCCTTTGTCTAATCATATATAATAATGTGATGAAACGCATCAATTCTCATTATATGCAATCGATATCTTTCATTCATTACAGACACAATCATTTTTCATATTCATCGGAAGTCTGAATTCAACATTTCGTTAAGTACACATATTTTTTTCGATTCACATTCAATCAGGAAACACTTCCAATACAATCTCAAAAATCAAAATCCTCAGAGCATCAATGTCTAGAATTATCTCAATCACATTAATAACAGTGCAACAGCCGAAATTTAAACAGAAACAAATCAATTGTAGTGAGAAAACATCTAGGTTGACTCACAGTACACTCTAGATAAGCTATTGCCTCGATGACCCAGCAATGTCTGGATGTTGGTGTTCGACTTGTGTGTCTATAATCATACAACATACACACATTTTTCACATTACTAAATTGATCGAACATATAAATATTCAATCATACACATATGTATATGTCATGTTCAAAGCATGCTCAGTTGACTTTCCAAGGTATGTATCCTTAAACTATAAGTCTTAATCATCCAAACCTTATAACTTATATATGTCTAGTTTGCACTTAGGTTTATACCTTAATTAAACTTGATTATCCTAAATTAATCAATCATACATCCATCATTCCCTTTCTAGCATTATATAATCACACAATATCCAAACTCTCATTTGTTCATTCCTAATTCACCTTACTCATATCCTTTGAATCACATTAGCATTCCTAAGAACATCTTTATTATTTTAACAACCTTAAATTTCCAGATTTAGATACATTGATATCAACAATCCATTCTTAAGTTAAAACCTCAAGTAATAGCTTAAACATGTCAAACATTTAATCACCTATTCCAACATCGAATTAGGTCCATTTTAAGCCTCAATCAAGTCCAAATGCACCAAAGTAAAGTAACTTATCATCAATTGCTTCATTAATCACATAAAAGAGAAAAGTTAACGTCCAATGCTTTTCCCACAATCGTGGGTTATGTCATCCAAAATTTTCTCATCAAATTTTTCCAGATTTTAGCCCTTACATACTATATCCAAAACATCTTATGCATAGTTCATCATTTAGACTTCATTTCCTTATCATTTTCACCTTTGATACATTGATATCAACAATCCATTCTTAAGTTAAAACCTCAAGTAATAACTTAAGCATGTCAAACATTTAATCACCTATTCCAACATCGAATTAGGTCCATTTTAAGCCTCAATCAAGTCCAAATGCACCAAAGTAAAGTAACTTATCATCAGTTGCTTCATCAATCACATAAAAGAGAAAAGTTAACGTCCAATGCCTTTCCCACAATCGTGGGTTATGTCATTCAAAATTTTCTCATCAAATTTTTCCAGATTTTAGGCCTTACATACTATATTCAAAACATCTTATGCATAGTTCATCATTTAGACTTCATTTCCTTATCATTTTCACCTCAATTCTAACTCAAAACCATCCATACTATAACTCATAAATTACTGATTATCATTTACACAAAAATAGAACATGATGTATCCATTTGTTCATCAAAATTTGCAACACTCATTCAAAACATTATCACTAGCAATCCATTTTTAAACTATCATCGCATATGCTTCTATTAAAACAAACCATGAACAACCATAACTTACTTACTTGTTTAGCTCAAAAACTCCTCAAATCATCAAGTAACCTTAGCCTTCAAGCTTACACGATCATCACCCTTTTAAGGTGGCAAAAGGTTGGGTTTTTAGTAACAAGAAGAAAACAATGAAATGTTTAGAGTGTCAAGTGAAAGATTGTAGCAAAACTCAACGTTGATGGTTAGGTGAGAATGTCGTGAGTGAGAGAAGAAAGACGAAAGCATGTAGCAAAAAAAATGAAAGATAAAGATGTTTATGTCTTGTATGAGTGTTGTGGGTTAAGTGTGTAGCAAATGTTATGACACTTGTCAGTTGCCACATGTCCTCTTATTATGGTTCCAATTTTCTTTTGATAACTAGTCCATTTGTCTCTCAATCTCCAAGCCAATTGTCACCAATTATCTAAGTCATTTTTCAATTAATCCTAATGCCATATGTCCCTTATTTCTACTACCATGTGTCAATTTGTCTTATAACTTGACATTTTTCTAATCCAAAAAATGCATATTTATTCATAAATCTCCCAATTTTTTAACAAATAAAATTCCAAATTAATTATTTGAATCTAATCAAACCAGAATTCAAGACATAGCAATTTACAATTCACATTATAACCATTAAAAACCTTTCATACCTCGGAATATGTCAATTGAGTGCATAAACAATATTTGTAACATGTACAAAATCATAATTCATGTGTGTATGCTAATAATATGTATATGAATGCAATGCACCTCATAATTTCTCAATGTTGTTTCTAATGTACAATGGTCTAGGATCCTATGTCCTAATCCTCAGTATGGAAAAACAGGTTATTACAGAAGAGGTTTTTGAGGTACAAGAACCTTTGTAGTTACACAGATCCATCAGAGAAAGGCGACCTGCTATCTTATCAGATTAGATAGTCTATTTTGGTGAGCAATACTATGACATAGGACATGTTATGGATTCAATTACTTTTACAGAAGTCATTTCTGGACCCCATGTGGACTTTTGGTGGGAAGCAATGAAGGATAAGATGCAATCTATAAGGCATAATAAGATATGAGAGCTTGTTGATTTACCTCAATATTGCAGGCCTGTCAGTTGCAAGTGACAATTTAAGACCAAGAAGGACACAAAAGGTCAAGTTGAGTGGATTAAAGAGCGTTTAGTTACCAGGGGATTCACTAAGAGAGAAGGAGTTGACTTAAATGTTACCTTCTCTTCTGTATCCTCGAAGGATGCATTTAGAGTGATTATGACAATAGTAGCTCATTATGATATGGAACTACATCATATGGACATTAAAATTACTTTCCCAAATGGTGAACTTTATGAGGAGGTCTATATAGAGTAACTTGAAGGATTTCAAGATCATGATGCAACTGACAAAGTTTATAAGTTGACTAAATCAATATATAGTTTGAAACAAGCTTTCAATGGTACCTAAAGCTTGATAAGGTTTTAACCTCATTCGACTTTATGGAAAAACAAAGTTGAAAGATGCTTATAATATAAAATTAGGGGGAGCAAAATTATCTTCCTATTACTATATGTGGATGATATCTTGCTCACGTCGAATGATTTGACCGTATTGTATGAAGTAAAGCAACTTTTAGCCAAACACTTCGACGTTAAGGATTTAAGTTAATCATTTTTTGTCCTTGGTATATAGATTCACTGGAACAGATCTCGATACTCATTGAGCGTCTCACAAAAGGCATACATGAGCAAGTGCTACAAAGGTTTAATATGGCTGAATGTAAACCTATTGTAGCACCGATCTCTCATTGTGAGAGATTATCTTTAGCACAGTGTATAAAGAATGAAGTTGAGAGAGAGGCTATGAGGAATGTCCTGTACTCTAATGCAGTTAGTAGCCTGATGTATGCCCAGGTGTGCACTAAACCGGATATTATATTTGCTATTAGATTGTTGTGTCTATATCTGGCTAATCCAAGTGTGGACCATTGGAATGCAGATAAACGAGTATTGAGATACCTAAAAGGTACCAAGGATTAAACATTGACATACACAAAAGTCAACGATTTAAACCTTAAATGGTATGCAGACTCCGATTTTGCTACGTGTCTGGATGATCATAAATCCACTTTAGAATACATTTTTATGTTGGCAGATGATGCAGTATTGTGGAAGAGTGTCAAGCAGACATTGGTATCTTCCTCAACTATGCATGTAGAGTTTGTTGCATGTTATGGAGCTGCTACACTGGCAGTTTGGCTCAAAAACTTGATTTCTGAGTTGTCTGTGGTAGATTCGATAGTTAGACCCATTCGGTTATATCGTGATAATCTTGCTGCAATGTTGTTCAGTAACGACAATAAGAATATCACAGAGTCTAAGCATTTAAAGGTCAAATACTTAGCCATAACGGAGTTAATTCGGAAAGGTGACGTTGAAGTGGAGCATATCAGGACTGAGGAGATGTTAGCTGATCCATTGACTAAAGGATTTCATCCACTAGTGTTTGTTAAACATGTATTTGATATGGACGTATTAAGGTCCTTAGACAGTAGTAGTTAGGGATCATTATATTTGTTCCTTAAATGTTTATACATTTTGATGTATTATGACATTATGGTTATTGATTAATATAAATGATCATCTTTTTATCCTCAGTAATAACTGTTCTTGTGTATAATCATAAAACATATGAAAGCCTTAAGATTTGTGTTGATTTTAAGCATTTTAAAGGTCATTGGGCATACATAAAGATTGACTTAAGCCTATGTCATTTAGACACATATAGTTTAGTATGGATATCCATAAATTTGATATGACATAAGGGGATATAAGGAATAATCCCATAAAGATTCTCTAATGCAGTTTAGCATTTGGAGAAAATGACGGTATCTAATGTTGTTTAGCATTTAATAAGAGAAAACAGGATTTCTCTGCTACAGTTTAGTACAAGTAGTTTAGCATAAAGTTGGAGAAAACGAGACCTACAATTGAAGATGATACGTATTAGATCATACAAGTGTCATCTTAGTTTACCACACTCTATTTTCCCATTCATGTTGATAAGATATTAAATATTTATGATTATATTGGAACTGTGTCACTTATGATACATGTGTTTGATATTTTTCGATTTCAAATGCCTTGTAGGATGGAATGTTAGACTTTCATTACCTTTGGATTAAATGTTTTTAATTTTTAAATCTAGTACCAATATAGCAACGTGACTTAACCGAGTTTTTAAACTATTTTTAAACTTGAGTAAAAAAACTACAATTAATGATTGTCCAAAGGAGAGAATGTTGGACAATTTTATCTTTTCTCATTATATTGGACAACTATTAATTGTATTTTTCGGCTTTTCAATAACTTGTCAGTTAGATTACGTAATTTGATCAAGATAAAGGTAATAAAGTGACCCAATAAATGATTTAAATCAATGAGTTGAAATCTAGGAGGAAAATGGATCCTGATTTAGTGGACTGGACCCATGTCAGGCTTATGATAAGGAAGCCTGATATAAAAGCTATATATAAAGGTTAATGTTTCTCACAGTTGCTCATATTATTCATAAGCATATAGATCCTCTGACCCGTTAAGAGCACTTATGTATCGAAAAAACTGTAGAAAGGCGTTAACTATATGTCGGTAAACGTTTTCCGTAAAAATCTCACTAAATTGGAGCTTGTTTTGGCCACGAAAATTACTTCGAAAGTCAAGATAGAACTAATATTAGGTGTTCCGTATTTCTTTTTTTAACCCTTTCATAAACGATCTGGATAGATAATAAGGTCTATATTACGTGTTACATAAATATATCAAATTTTGTCCATGCTTTTGAAATAATGTTAGATCTTTCATGAACTTAGAGTGCCAAGATCAGTAATGGAGGCATTCCCACCACATGACTACAGAAAGTATCAAATTAATGGTCAAAACACTTACGGACCAATAGGTGGAGGCCATATTGAGAGGTGGTAGGAGGCAGACACCTCGAGAAAGCACAATACAAGCTGTTCTACAATAGCTGAAATAAGGTAATGAAGGGTACCAATG
>JAOSBN010084705.1:0-12282 GCA_027563595.1 Erythroxylum suave | reverse complement strand
AAAGAACATAATGCAATTCTTGAGTTGTCTGATTCAACTATTCTACCTATCTCAGCCAACCAGTATAGTTTTAATTGATACATTTGCAGCTTCTCCAACTAGATCTGATCTGAATGTAAATTATGACTGATATTAAAAAATACAAAAAGTAGGACAGTTTTTTTCGACATAAAAAACTGTCTAAAAGTAAAATATATTGACAAAAAAAGCGTCTAAAAACTTACACAAAGTGTCTAAAATAGTATTTATGTGTCTAAAAAAACCATCGTAAAGTTATATTTTCGACGCATTTATGTGTAGATAGATTTTCGACGCTTAGATGCGTAAATTTTTTTATTTTTTCTATGCTTAGATGCGTAAAAAATTTATATTTTTTCGACGCATCTATGTATCTAAAAAAATTGTTGAAAATAATTTTTGTGACACCTGTTTTTTTTACGCTTTATAAAGCGTCTAAAATTATTTTTAAGACGCAAAAAAGTGTCTGAAAAGTTCATCTTTTATGTCTAAAAATTCTATATTTTGTTGTAGTGTTCTTTTGCACCTCATATTATAGTTTCAGGAAAGTATGTTTTCTTAGGTCCAAATAATGTTTCTAATATGGAGTATATTGTTGCTAAGGTATTGTTTATTGAAAAAAAGGAAAGATCCATTATATGCCCTGCCTACAAGAGCTACATATATGTTGAAAAGGCAAGTCAGAGTACAAATTCATCACTTTGGCATACTTGTTTGGGCCTTGCTAGCAAAGCTCCATAAAGACTTCTTAATGGCATTCCTATTTTTAAAGATATTTTTCATGATGTTGATAAAGCAAACACATGCGAAAAATTTTGCAATTACTTTCAATTTGTATAATAGACAGAGCCCAGTTAAAGATTAAGGAAAAGGGTCTTGCCACATAACAAGACCCTGTTAAGCAACAGGAGTCTATTAAGTAATAGGAGCCTGTTTGACAATAAATAATGTTAAAATAGTTTAAAATAGAAGGAGCCTGTTAAATTGAAAGGAAACTCAAATCGAGTAGTAAATTTGACGAGCCTCTCCAAGCTCATAAGTGAATTATTTCAAGATTCTTCAACCTTCCACACTATTAGTATTTAACTAGCCTCTACAAGCTCTCAACAAGTGACAAAGTAATTTACTCAATATGAGATTTAATGGTCTTTCTCTCAAATGAATTTTCACTTTCTAAAGCACAAGAGATATGATAAAGGTATGACTTGATTTGCTTGATATAAGCTTCAAAGATTTCTCTCAAGAAGAATTTTCGCTTTCCAAGGCACAGGGAATCTGATAAAGACATGACTTTCAAGAATATTATTGTCATTGATGTATTTAAAAAATCTAGCTTCCTTCACTTCTCATTCGTAACTATAGTGGCTCTTCTTTAAATAAACATTTTCTTTAACTAGCCATTACTTCAATTTTCTTTTGAGTTGACTTTATATCTAACAGATTTTCGATATCATCTTTGTTGGAATCTTCCAATCTTCAAACATTAGAAATATATCACGGAGCTAATTATTGAATATTTGATTAGCAGGATCCTATACGAAGAAATAAATCCAATGAGATTAACAAGATCTTTTCGAATATTGTGAAATAAATAAGGTAAGTTCATTAGGAAGGTTCTTGCAAGAAAGGACACAGTTATCGTATGATTTTATTTCCATTTAAGAATTATATCATTATTTATATAAGGAAACAAATCTAATTTGAATTTTGAAATATTATAACGTTATCATAAAAAACATTAATAATAAACCTTGAGTTAATAATCTTCCACTTTTTGATGATGACAACCAATAATAGATATGTTTTCAAAATTCAAACGATAATAAAAGACTTCGAAAGATACTTATAAGCTTTATAGGTTCTTACTCACAGTCATGATTAGAAGGAGCCTTTCTTACTTCCTTTAAAGTAAGTAGCCTATTGTTTGTAAGATAGCATATCACAAATATTTCACAAATTCAGTTCAATGATATTTCAACAGTTAATATCTCAAAGACTAGTATTTCATCATGTTTAAAATCATGCAAAGCAAAATATATCAACAATAGCAAATATATTATCAATGTAATATTTGAAAATATATCATCAAAGCAAAGTATATCATTTTAATTCTCTCCCTTTGTCATTATCAAAAAATATATCTACTCCTCCCTTTGTCATTATTAAAAAGAAAGGAAGTATATCAAACAGACTAATGAGAATATCACGAATATGCACGAATAAAATCCTGAATAGAAATAGCTGCAACTTTCAATCAAAGGTTACTCTTCCCTTTTGAACTGGTAGGAGAATCTAATTAACACATATAACCTAATAGGGGCCTTCTTTTTAGAAGAAGCCTGCTAATACCTATAAACAAGAGTAGCATAGTATCTTTAGACACAATTAAGTGTCGAATAATCACCAAGCTCTTTTCTTAATGAACATAATCTATCTTTTGAAAGTGACTTAATAAAGATATCAACTACTTGATTTTTATTATGAACATGCAAAAGATCAATGGTTCCTTCTAAAATATGATCTTTAAGAAAATGATGTTTGACTTCTATATGCTTAGTCCTAAAATAATGCACAAGATTTTTAGAAAGATTAATATCACTGGTATTATCACTTACTATAAGAATTTGATCAAAGTTTAGAGACACATCTTGGAGTTAATGTTTCATCCACAAGTTTTGGGCACAACAACTGGTTGCTATTATATATTCAGCTTCGACTGTTGAAAGTGCAATTTTACTTGCAAGACTAATATACTAGGCTTCCTTTAAGAAATTAACAGTGACCACATTTGCTTTTCCTGTTGACTTTATCTCTTGCATAATCTGCATCTTAATAGCCAACTAAGTCAAATGAATTAGTTTTTTGATACCATAATCTGAAATCCACAATTTTGTGAAGATAACGAAGGATCCTCTTGACTACTTAAAGGTGGCTTTCTTTTATATTTGATTGAAATTATGCGCTAAGAAACACATTAAACATGATGTCTAGTCTTGAGCTTGTAAGGTATAAGAGTGATCCGATCATTCCTCTATACTTTGTCTCATTCGTGGTCTTGCCTTCTTCATCTTTGTCGAGTTCAGTACCTGTGTACCTAGGAGTACCCATTGGTTTGGCATTCTCAAAATGGTATTTCTTAATAAGGTCTTTTGTGTATTTATCTTGACTGATGAAGATCCCTTTTTTATGTTTGTCTAATTTGCAATTTAAGAAAGAAAGATAGTTCTCCTATCATACTCATTTCAAACTCCCCCTATATTAAAGCTGAGAATTCTTCACAAAAGGATATATTAGTAACACCAAATCTTATGTCAGCAACATATATTTGTATTATGAGTAAATCATTCTTTATTTTCTTAATGAATAAGGATTTGTATATCTTTCCTCTTTCGAAGTTATTTTTAATCATAAAATTACTTAACCTTTCATACCATGCTCCAGGAGCCTATTTTAGACCATAAAGGGCTTTAGTCAACTTCATCACATAGTCAGGATGATTTTTATTTTCAAAGCGTAGAGTTTGCTTAACAAATACTTCTTCATTAATATATCCATTTAAGAAGGCATTTTTAACATCCATTTGGAACAGTTTGAAGTTTCTATAACATACAAAGGAAAATAAATTCTAATCGATTCCAGTCTAGTAGTAAGCGTATGAGTTTCATCAAAATCATTTCTTCCTGCTGATTATAACCTTGAACTATAAGTCTAGCTTTGTTTCTTACCACCTTATCATTTTTGTCAAGTTTGTATCAAAACCCAATGAGTTCCAATGAATAACTTGTTTTGTGAACGAAGTACTAGATTCCAAACTTTGTTTCGTTAAACCTATTTAGTTCGTATTTTATAGCTGAAACCCAATTTTCATCAATGAGGGCCTCTTCATCAGTCTTCGATTCTAATTATGAGATGAGGGAAATCAAGTTGTTCTTGAAGGAAGATCTAGTTCTTAGACATTCAGAACGGTCTCCCAGAATGTGTCGATGTGCATCAAGACCTCTTCATTCTCTTGGTGTTCTTCGTTGTATAAGCTCTTGCTGTGAGGAAGGAGTCTTCTCTATCCTGGCTTTGGAAGGACTTTCTTAATCTTGTAATTCTGAAGGTACTATAGGTGTTGCTTTAGTCTGTGATGTAATTTTAGGAATCAAGGAATGCTCTTCATCATTTGAGTCAGTTGTTGTTGTAGAGGTAGTGCTTCATCAAATCCTTTATAGATATTCTTCTATCTTCCTTGTTCTTTTATTGTAAACTCTAAATCCTTTACTAGCAGTACTGTAGCTCAGAAAGATAGCTTCATTTGATCTCGCATTGAACTTTTCAAGGTTGTGTTTCCTATTATTTAGAATGAAGCATTTGTAAACAAATGCTTGAAAGTAAGCGACATTTGATTTTCTTCCTCTTCACAGCTCATAGGGGTCTTTTTTAGAATAGGTCTTATAAGACACCTGTTAGGTATGTAACAAGCAGTTAACATGACTTCTACCTAGTAACCGTAAGGTAGACCATTTTGGCATAGTATTGTTCTAGTCATATCAACAAGAGTCTTGTTCTTTCTCTCAATAACTCTGTTCTGCTGAGGAGTTCTTGGGTATCAAAAATTGAGATATCTCATCTTTATTACAGAAATCTTCAAAATTTTTAATATCAAATTCCCCTCCATGATCCACTCAAATAGATGTACTACAATATCCTTTTTAAATTTGAATTTTTTTGCAAAACTTCTCAAAGATTTCAAAAATATCATCCTTATTTGATAAAAAAATGTAAATCTAGAGTAATCATCTATTATAACAAAGTTGAAATGTTTACCACCAAAGCTTTGAGTTTTGGTAGGATGAAATAAGTCCATGTGTATAAGTTCAAGCGATTGGTTGGTAGACACAATATTTTTGGGAGGAAAGTTGCTTCTAACTTGTTTACCTTTTAAACCTACTTCACAAACCTGATTGCCTTCAAATTTTAGGGTAAGTAGTCCTCTTACTAACTCATTCTTGGACAATTTTGATAGAATGCTCATGCTAGCATGTCCAAATCTTCTGTGCCAGATAAATGAATCCTTTTGTATAGAAACAAAACTCTTAACACTTTGTGAAGACATGTCTTTTAGTTGAGCGCAATATATGTTCTGATTTCTAGGATTAACAAATACAATATTATCATTATGATTATTGATTATTGATTATTTCATAATGAGATGTATAGAATGAGATGTATAGAAAATGACTCTATAACCCTTGTTATATAACTGACTTACACTTAATAAGTTATATTTCAAACCATCAGTATAAAGGACATTATCAATAGAGGTAGCGTCAAAATAACCAATTTTACCAATTCTGGTAACTTTTGCCTTGTTTTTGTCAATAAAAACAACATTACCTTCGTCTTTTCTTTCAATGTAGTTGAAATGTGATATTTCACCTATCATGTGTCTCAAACAACCACTATCAACTGTCCATTGATTTTCTCTCATCTCCATTTTGAAGCATATCTACAGAAATATTATCTCATTTTAGGTACCCATAATTTTCTAGGTCCTTTTATGTTAGTAGCTTGACCTTTTGGTCTCCAAACATACAATCAAGATAATTTTTCAATTTTAAGAAATTGACAAGAACGACTAACGTGACAATGTCTACCACAGTAGAAACATAAAACAAATGAATGGGAACTGCTATAATTTCTAGCATATATTAGGTTCTACCATATATTTGGTTCCTGTTGTTTTGATTATAACTACTGTTGGATTTAACAAAGAAATTCTTGCATGGCTTAATATTATTGTTTTCAATATAACATATTCTAGCCAAACACATTTACACCTACCAAGTAATGCGTCAAGGTTGTTCCTTCCATTAATAAACTGTATACGATCTTTTTTTAGGGATAAAATATTTCCTATATATTTCTCATTGTCAAGTTCTAGGCCGACAACCTTTTCTTCTAGCTGTCTCACTTTATCGTAATCATTCTCAAGCAAAGTATTTTCTAACTTGGCTAATCTTTCTTCTAAAACTTCCTTTTAGTAACTTTTGCTTATAATCATCCTCAAGAGACATATTTTTGGTCACCAAACTCTCATTCACAAATTCCAATAATTTAATCTTACTCTTCAGAGATACATAATTGTTTTGGACATCTCAACTTCTTTAAGAATACTTCACTTTCAACTTTTTATACTGATCATACAATTCATCATATGCATTTTTCAATTCATCAACTTCAATATTAGAGCTAGAATAATATACCTCATCGTCTCTTGATTCAGTCATGAAGCAAATGTTACTGACTTCTTTTGGCTTTTCTTGATAAAAATTTTTAGAATTCTCATCTGACCAGGGTGTAGTCATCGCTACTTTCTGGGTTTTTGGTTCTCTGACTAGTTTTTTTAAAGAAGAGGTCATTCAGGTCTTGTGCATCCATGCTTCCTATAGTAATAACATATGATTTGATTGTTTTATGTATCATTATTGCAATTGTTGCCTTTTGATAGGAACCTTTTGTTCCCAGCTTTCTTGTTTCTTTTTTTTTTCTTTATCATCTACTTTTTATAGAGGAGGGTATATTTTCTGACCATGAAGTTAAACTCTTCATCTCCATCTATTTGCAATGCAATGTCACTTCCATCACCGTTTTATTCATCAATTGCTTTTAGTCCCATTCCCTTTTTATAGGAGGATCCTTCCTCTCTCCTAAGCTCAATTTCATGGATCATCAGATTTTCTTGTAGCTAGTTGAGTGAAATAGTGTCTAGATCTTTTACAGTTTATAGAGCTATCATCTTAGGTCTCCATTCCTTGGTAGTGATCAAAAAATCTTCGTTACGAGCTCATCAGTGGGATACATCTTTCCCAAGTTCTTTAAGGTTGTGATGATGTTGTTGAACCGTCCGAAGAATTCATCTGTTGTTTCTCCCTGTTTCATGCCAACAGTTTTGTATTGATGCACTAAAAATCTTATTCTATGTTTTTTTTAATCCATTCGTCCCTTTAAAGGTGACTTATAGTTTATCCCACATTTCCTTTGCTGTAGAGAAGTAGGATATCTTCTCATATTTTTCTAGAGATAGTGCATAGATTAGATGATGTTTTTCTTTAGCATTTAGCTGCGCATTTCTTCCATCAGCTTTAATCCATACCTTTACGTCATCAGTAGTGGGAAGTGTAGTTTCAGTTTTGATAACTTACCAGATCTTGATAACTATAGATTAAAGATAGATGGTCATTCTCTCTTTCCAATAGGAATAACTGGTTCCATTGACATAATGAGGCTTTAATACCAATTGTCCTTCAATGCTTCTAAAATTGTTTTCCATGATCTATCACTTGTTACAAAACACAATAAATGTGAAACCTCGCCCTGATACCAAATGATAGAGCAAACACGCAAAAAGGGTGAATGATGTGTGACTTCAAAAATTTTGCAAGTTCCTTTCAATTCATATAAAAGAAAGTACATAGTTAAAGATTTAAAAAAATGGGGTCCTATTAGACGATAATGGCCTATTAAGCAACAAGAGCCTATTAAACGATAAATCTTGTTAAAACAATTTAAAACAAAAGGAATCGATTAAATTTAAAGGAACCTCTTGTGAAGTTAAAAACAAAAGGAGCCTATTTTAAAAGTGAAGGAGCTTCTTGCAAAATGAAAACGCAAATAATATAACGAGAAAATTTTAAAGTTAAGGGGAGAGAAAGAATGACACAATCAATTTACACTAGTTCAACTTATAACCCAAGCCAACGTCCAATTCCAAGTATCCAACTTGAGTATTACACTATAAAAAATCGAGTAGTAAATTTTGGGAGCCTCTGTAAGCTCATAAGTGAATACTTTTCAAAGTTCTTCAACGTTCCACTTTAGTAGTATTTAACTAGCGTTTACAGGCTCTCAATGAATGATGAAGTGATTTGATCAATATGAGCTTTAATGGTCTCTCTCTTAAGAGAATGTTCACTTTTGAAAGCACAAGAGATTTGATAAAGGTATGGCTTGATTTGCTCGATATGAGCTTCAGTGATTTCTTTCAAGAAGAATTTTCACTTTCGAAGGCACAAGAAATCTGATAATGGTATCACTTTCAAGAGTGTTGTTGTCTTTGATGTATTTTAAAAATCTAGCTTCCTTCAATTCTCGTTTGTAACTGCAATGGCTCTTCCTTAAATAGACATTTTTTTAACTAGTCATTGCTTCAATTTTGCTCTAAGTTGGCTTTGTATCTAACAAATTTTCGGAAGTATTTATCCTATGATTTTATTTCCATTTAAGAATCATATCGTTATTTATACAAGAAAATAAATCTAATTTGAATTTTGAAATATTATAATGTTATCATAAAAAAATAATAATAAACCTTAAGTTAATAGAAGTAACTTATCCTGGTTATCAATATGGAAAATCTTATCATGTTCCTTTCCCAAATTAAGAGAATAACATATATTCTATGTTACATTTGGTCTATGTAGATTGCTTATGACCAATAAAAACACTTAGCTACACTGTTCTTTATTATGTTAGTTTTTATAAAAATATTGTCTCGATTTAAATAGGTAAATGATAACAAATTCTAGGGTATCATACATTTTAAGATTTCTTTACTTTTGTATATCTTTCAAAATTTTCAATTTAGTGACCATCATTTTAAAATGCTTATAACTCATATCAAAACTTTAACTTCATTTTTTTATGTGGTTAACAAACTCAATTTCAACCTAATATATTGTCATCCTTATGGCAATATTATGGACATGTAGGCTAATCTAAAATTAACTCATGACATATTTACTATATCCATAATCTATGACCCATGACTTTTGACCCAAATTTTCAAAATAACCTACCTTCCTAATTTATAAACTCTAATTTTCCTTTACCGTAATAATTTGTGTCGTCAAGTTCATATCCTTTGAGCATTCCTTCAACTTCTGCTTATACAATACAATTATTGGCCCTATAACTATTGGTCTGAAGTTTTTTTTTATGATTTTATTGATGCTCTTGAAATTATCTTGGAAAATAACATAAGAGTTTATAAATAACCAAACTGAAATTCTTAACCATTTTAGACTAATCTTTGGGGAATTCCAAATAAATAGAATATAAATTTCATGACAATTATTTACCTTATGAACATCACATTAAGAAAAATTGTTTGTATGTAAATTATAATTAAAATAGTGGAGAAGCAAAGAAGAAAATAGAGAAAGGAACTTATTAGCCATTTAGTCTATTTCTATCTTGTAGTTAGTTCACTTAGGTGTTTTAATAAAGTCTTCTTGAAGTTTTCACCTCTTTTCATGGGAATCTCTTTTAGGTGGAAAGGTAAGAGTGACAGTAAAGTTAAAATGGGTAAAAGATATGTGACCAACAAAGTAAACAAGAACCATCACAACTAGTCCCTATACTATGGACATTCTTAATAACATCATCACTTTATCAAAGTTCAACAAAGTAAAACCAAACCATCATAGCTAATCCCCATAATACTGCTTGATGTTCTTAGTAACGTAACCACCTTGTCAAAGTTATAATTCATAAGCAACTACATATTAGCATTCATATTTGAATATCATATCAAATTTTTTCTATATTCCATAAATTCCCTAAGCCTTTGTGGTCTTTAGAAAACAAGTAAATGATAATGTTATTTTAGTATGATTTTTCAAAAAGTATTTTATTTTAAAAAGATGGGTTATTGATTATA
Organism: Erythroxylum suave; assembly: GCA_027563595.1. Taxonomy (NCBI): domain Eukaryota; kingdom Viridiplantae; phylum Streptophyta; class Magnoliopsida; order Malpighiales; family Erythroxylaceae; genus Erythroxylum; species Erythroxylum suave. The sequence goes on along the minus strand of JAOSBN010084705.1, from coordinate 2,561 downwards.
GATATGGGTAAATTGGTTATGAGTTAATTTTATATAAGTCCACGTATCCATAATATTGCCGCATGGATTTCCAAATGTCAAGTTGAAAGTAGCTATTTTAACCAAAAAATAAATGGAGCCATATTTTAGCCAAAGTTGTACGAGTTTTAAAAATTTAGTTACTAAATAAAAAATTTAAAGGTTTGGTAATGAAATGAAAAAATTCTTAAAAGCTTGACAATATAAAATATATTATCACCGTTAGTTTATTTTTCAGAAACACAAAAGTATGGCTTTCTTCAAATTTGTGCAATAAAAGATTCATTCAAAGAAAGAATATGGGCTTCTAGTAATGTGTTAACGTATAAAAAATAGGGGTGAAATTTTGAATTATTGCAAAGAGCATAGTATTCTACATTAACTAACTTGTCCAGAAACCCCAAGGTAAAATGAAGTTGTTGAGTACAAGTTAACTCATCTAACATTTATATTTTTGTTATGATTTTATGTAAAGAATCTTCCAATAGAATTATGGGCTACAACTCTTCATACTACTTTTCAAGTCATAAATTATTTTCCTTTATGGTTGGATAAATATCCATTCCCTTTTGAATTACTATATCATTATAAATCTATTGTGAGATATTTTAGAGTTTTATGATGTTAAGTTGAATCATTTTTTATTATGTTTTTTTTTAAGGACCTATATGGGAATGAACCTAAATCTTGTGATGAAGCAAAAGGAATTACTTAATGGGAAGAAACAATACAAAAGGAAATTTTAGTTTTAAACAAAAATTACATACGGGAGCTTGTTTTGAAACCAACAGTAGTTAATCGAGTTATCTATAAATGGGTTTTTAAATTGAAAAAGAGACTAATGGTTTAGTTAATAGGCACAAACATATCTTGTCAGTTATGGCTTCTCTTAATAATGTGATTGCTATTATAAGGATACTTTCATCCTTGTTGTTAAAATGGTGAAAGTTTGGACCATTATCCATTTGACAATTAATGGAGGCTAAAAACTGTGACGACTAAATGTAAAAATGAACTCTTAGATGGGGGATTTAGATTGTGATATCTCTATAAAACATCCATATGGATTTATTTTCAAAGAGTTTTCTAATCATATATTGTATAGCCTCAAGCAAGCTCCAAGTGCCTGGTACGATAAGATTGTTCAATACCTTACCTTTTGCGATTCCAAGTCTTCTCATACCAATCCAAGCTTATTTATTAAGAAAACACCCGTTATTTCACTATGAACTACTTTACATGGACAATATGATTATTTTGGGAGATGATAGTATTGAAATTTCGTAACTACAAGATGCCTTGTTTGTCTATTTTAAATTGAAGAATTTAGGTGAAACTAAATGTCTTATTGGCTTGGATATTGAAAAGTGAAATGGTTATTTAATTTTTAAAAATAAAATGTATCAAACTAATCCATTTCCATTCCTAATCCTAAGAAATCATATGCAAAGTTGTCTAAAAGTGAGGAAATGTCATCCAAAGAAGCAATATTTTTCATGTTGATTATTCGTAGTTTATTCTATTTGAATATCATAAATCCAAATATTATTATGTTGGAGTCATTTCTTTGTTTATGGAGAAACTATTTGAGAGTTCTCTAGTTGCAACAAAGAGGATTCTTCACTATGTTAAAGGCACTCTACGTTGTGTATTAATATACAAGAATGTCTTTTTCTTTGAGTGGTTTTGTTGATGTACATTAAGGTGGGCTCAAAAGTGTCTTTGGCTTAAATGGCTTGTTCAAGAAATGATTTTTTATTTCAACTATTTAATTCCCATTCACTATAACAATGAAGTGTAATCAAGCTTATTGGAAAACCAACATTTTATATATAAAAATCACAATAAAACTTGTTTTGATTTTGTATATGAGAAGGTATTGAGTCTAAGGATGGAATAGGTATAGGTTGATCAGCTTATCTCTAGCTTGGCCTAGTCTAAAGCCCCTTGCACTTGACTGAGGCTTAGCCCCAAAGACTAGTTAAGCCTAGGACACCTGACCTGCCTATTTGGGCGATTACTAAAACAAAAAAATTTTATTAGTGGAGGCCTAAATTCAAAGTCTAGTTAACACAAGTCAAGTCGGGCTAAAATCTCCATTCCCAATTAACTTAAGACAATGAGCTGTAAAAGATATAGAATGGTATTATAGGTGTCTTTACTAAAGCATTTGATAGAGAGAATTTTGAAGGTTTTTTGTGAAACTTTTGGTGTTATTAATGGTAAGTTTGCACGAAGGAGGAGTGTCATGATATAATGAAACATGTTATACATTGCATGAGACTACAAGTTTATTGTTATTATTTAATACAAAGTTTTGGATACCGAAGTATTAAACATTAGGGAATAAAAGGTGAAAACAAAGCGATAACTACTGAAGCATAAAAATGTTAAAAGGTTGGATGCATAAGGGATAAAATCAAAACAATTAGGAGTCAAGTATAAAAGCTCGAAGGACAACAACTTTGTAACATCCCGTTACCTATGGGAAGGTTAAAATAGTAAATGGGAGTATTCAGTGAGAGGCAAGAGATGCATTTTAT
>JAOSBN010084623.1:0-12287 GCA_027563595.1 Erythroxylum suave | reverse complement strand
AGTATAAATACATTTATACCTAAACATATACACAATAACACTCATTCAAGTTCATTTAATATTTCTAAATTCCACTTTAAAAAAATCAGGGTCCAACAATTTAAGTCTGGATGGTATCATGATCTAGAGATAGAGGAGAATTTGTATGATGGTCATGTAAGGAGTACAAACCAGGGGCAAGGTATGGAGGTGACTGAGGGTGATTTAATATTGGATGAGCCACCAATAGGATCGTCGAGTGAATGGTTTTAGAGGAAGGAACAAAATGAAGGTAAGGTGTTGGAGTGTGGGAAGTTATTGGAGAATTCTAAGGAGTTGAGTCTTGGTTTGCTTCATCCACATACAGGGACACTATTGAAAGATAGTAATAGGAGAGGGGATAAGGTTGGTGTAAGTGGGATGCTAAAAACAGGGGAGATCTTAAGTACACCTATTATTGATATCATTAATAACGCAGTGGTTAGTGTGGAGGGGCAAGTTAGTGGGAAAGATGCTTAAATGCATGGAAACCAAGATCAGATGCAGACTATGAATACTGGTGAGGTTGCACTCCAGTCTACGTTAGGGAAAGATGAAGGTTCAGAATTGGAAGTGGGTGAGACTAGTCTTTTATCAGCTGGTATTTTTAAAAGGAATGTTGGTAAGAAAATAGACAAGAAAGAAAAGAACAAAGGGATAATCTCCCCTGAGTGTCTTTTTAGGGGCTCTTTCATATGTCGATTTTAGTATGGAATACAAGGGGACTTAATGATCCCTTTAAAAAGCTAAAGGTGCAAGAAGTAGTTGTAGATAAAAAAAATGTTTTGATAGGACTTCTAGAAACTAAAATTAAGGGTAATGTGGTGCAGAATGGGCTGGCTTTTTGGGGTGCAAAATGGAGCTTTGTCTCTAATCATATCCACCACTACAATGGTTGGATTTTGTGTTGGTTCAATTCTAATTTAGTGGAAGCACAAGTAGTTAAGATGGGGGATCAATTTATGCATTTACGCTACTGGCTAAAAGGTAAGTTCCACTTTGAGGTTACCATCATTTATGCTTTAAATTTTGCTTTTCAATGAGCTAAATTGTGGAAGGAGTTACGAGAATTACATGGGAGTATGCAAGATCCGTGGCTAACCATAGGAGCTTTCAATTGTTGTCTTAATTCAGATGAATTAGAGGGACGAGTGTGTTTCCATAGAGGCTCTAGTTCGAAAATTACTCAGTTATTTGCAAGCATTGATTTAGTAGATCTTAGAGGTATTGGTGGATGGTTTACGTGGGAAAACATGCAAAAAGGTAATATATACATCAGGAAAAAATTTGACAGAGCGTTGGTGAATCAAAGATGGCTTAATTCTTCTCCTACTACTTCAGATGTGTTTGGAGAACCTGAATTTTCAGACCATGTGTCAGTACTAGTACAACAGTTATGTGTTGGCACTAGGATAGGGGCCCTATTTAGATTTTTTAATGGACTAACGCAGATTGAGGGATTCATGGATATGATTTTAAAGTGTGGCAAATCGCGGTGGTTGGGCATAAGGCTTTCCAATTGATGCAAAAATTGAAACTTGCCAAAGTTGCTATCAAGGAGTTTAGCAAGAACAGAACACAGAATTTACAGGATATGGGTAATTCTTTGATTGAGATTCAATAAGAGTGTTTTAGGGATCCTCTAAGTGACATATTAAAAGCACTTGAAGCAGATCAGATGAAGAAATATCAGGAGGCTCCAAATTTGCATAATTCGATCATTAAACAAAAGGTGAGACAAACATGGCTCAAGGAGGGAGACTTTAATACCAAGTACTTCCAGGCGTCAATGCTAGCTCGGAGAAACTTCAATACTATTACAAAATTGAAGGATGAGGAGGGTAATTGGCTATCTGGTCACCAGGAGATCGTTGTCCATATCAGGGATTTTTTTTATCAAGCTAATGAGGAGTCACGAAAGTGAAGGGAGTGGATTTGAGGTCAAAGATGTGTTGGAGGTATGTTCAAGTCATGAAAGTATAGAAATGCTTAATGCTTCTTTCTCTGCTTAGCAAGTGAAAGAGGTATTGTTTTGATTACATACCTCAAAATCTCTAGGACCGGACGGATTCTTGACTGTGTTTTTTCAGAAAACTTGGAACATAATCGATTAGCTTTTAACAGAGGCAGTGTTAGAGTTTTTTTGCGTCTAGTACACTCCTAAAGGAGATCAATCACATATTTATATGCCTTATTCCTAAAAGGGAACAACCAGAGATGATTACGAACTATTGTCTGATCTTGTGCTACATAACTGTTTACAAGATTATAACGTCTTTATTGGCTGATGGATTGAAAGTACTATTGGGTGAGGTTGTAAACAAGGGTCAAGGGGCGTTTCTTCCAACTAGAAGCATTGCAAGAATTGTTGGTGAATACTATACTAGAAAACCAATTAAGAGTTGTGTATTAAAGATTGATCTTTTTAAAGCAAATGATACAATTGGTTGGGGTTTTTTGAAAGATTGTTTGGTGGGTATAGGGCTACCTCTAAGATTTTGTCACTGGATACTTTAGTGCATTCAAACCACTTCCATGAGTGTTTTAATTAATGGGATTCCTATGCAGCCATTTCGTATCACTAGAGGGATTAGGCAAGGGGATCCTCTATCCCCTTACCTATTCACTCTTGCGATGGAAGGACCATCCAGACTAATATCCAAAATGGTGGGAAGTAATGAGCGGTTTCAGTATCACTACAAATATAGTGAAATGAAATTAACTTATCTACTTTATGCTGATGATGTAATACTACTGTGCAAAGCTGAACTGCATGTTATATCGATGATGATGAATCTGATAAATACTTTTTCAGGATGGCCAGGGATGCAAATGAATGTACAAAAGAGTGGAGTCTATGTTTCCTCTGATGTTCGTAACCCAGAGTGCATTACTAATTTGGTGGGGTTGTCCCTTCAAGATACTCCATTCAGGTACTTGGGAGTTCCGATCACCATTGGTAAGCCAAAATATTTTGATTTTATGCCCTTATTGGAGAAATTTAAGCTTGTATTAATGCATGGCAGAATTGATTCTTATCACTTGGTGCAAAAGTCACTCTTACTATTTCGGTGTTGAACAACATGCATGTACATTGGGCTGCTCATGTGGTAATTCCAAAGCGAGTGATCAAGGAAATGGAATGGATGCTAAAATCTTTCTTATAGAATGGAAAAGTTGATAATTGCAAGGGGGCAATATCAAATGGAGTGATATACTAATACTGGAAAAATAAGGGGGATTGGGTATTATTTCGATTACACAAATGCAAAAGGTTATACTAATAAAGTGAATTCGGATATTATTTGTGGATAAAGAAGTGCTGTTGGTCAAGTGGGTGCAAATTTACCGTCTTAATAGGCAAAGTTTATTAAACCTTACGGAATTGATTTATCCTTTTATTAAATATAGGGTAGGAAATGGAGAGGATATATGTTTTTGGTTTGATAACTGGACTAATTGCAGTCCATTGTGGTTGGGCGATGATTTACAAGTATTAAGGAATAGGATTCCTAAGGAGGCTAAAGTTTTATGGTATTTTCGAAAGATGGAAAGGTTACATGGCTGCAGATATGTTCACCTTATTGACAGTTATGTTAATGGAGTGCAAACTAGTATAAGGGTGGATAAGGTGACATGGGTGGCTCAACAAGGTGGGGAGTTAACTACAAAATCTACACACAATATAGCAAGGACATCTTAGGATGGAGTCCTATAGGCTGATTTGGTATGGAACCAGGTATTAAGTCCTAAGTCCGTTGTTTTCTTGTGGTTAACTATCAAGAATAGGTTGAGAACTAAGGATCAATGGTTTGAAAGTTTTAACCCCCTTTGTGTTTTGTGTAAACAAGTCAATGAGAGTAGGAATCATTTTTTTTTTGAATGTGAATATACCAAAGCGATATGGAGTAGAATATTGAATATGATTAGACTCCCAAGTTTCTCTTTTGAATGGAATGAAGTTGTGGATGATGCCATGAGATACTCAAGAAAAGGGCAGCGAGATAGTCTCCTCATCAAGACCTATTTTTATATGGTGATTTACTATATATGGAGGGAGATGAATATATGTATCTATAAAGAAGTGGAACAACACAATTATGAGCTTGCCTAGACAATTGTAAATTTGATTAGAGAGTTAATGGTAGCTAAAGGGAAGTAAGAAACCATTAGTCAGGAAATTAGAATGTATTGGTTAATCTAAATCTTTTGGGGGGTGCAGATGTAAGTTTCTAGAAGTGTAGAAGTGGTTATTTTATTTTGTTTCTTATCCTTGTAAAGGTTTGTATCTAAGTTTCTGCTTTAGTAATATATTTCATTTTAATTTTCAAAAAAAAGTTTGTTCAGTTTTGATTGACTTCATGTGAGAAATGATGCAGCTCCTGAAAATTCTACATATTACAATATATGTGTTTTTCTCTCTGAACTTACGGTATCCCTTCACTTGTGCACACGTATATCAAAACTTATTTTCCAAAAGCTTTATATTTTTCTTACATTATACTTAATATTACTCTATTTTTTCTCACAAGCTTTATTTTAAGTAAGGGGGAGTTTTTTTCTCATATAGATTATGCACTTAATGTTTATATGTCTAATTATCCTCCATAGGGGGAGTTTCGAATTTGTAACAAACAATGCCCAAAAGGAGGAGATTGTTAAGATATACATTATATATCTTATGATTTAGTTTTAGCATTATTTGATAATTGGATTAAGATGGGATAGAATAATTCTTGAATTTGATTAGCTAGTTATAGTTGGACCATAAATTAAATGTAGTATAATTAAATTAAATTTTCGATTTTGATTTGGTTTAGGAATTTTTTTTCATTCCTAGTTGGTTTAGGTTTATTAAACCCATATAAATAGATTCTTTTGTTGTAGGGTTTTTTTAACAAAGAGAGAGAGTTTTTTTTAGCCTCCATCGTGAAAAAGCCTTTCGGCTTCATTGTTTCCTTTTCGATTTTAATAGAAGGCCTCTAGTTGATCAAAAGATTTTGGTGATCAAAATTTCTTGTTTCTAAATCTATTTTTTGATGTCCAACTTTGTTATTGCTTGACCGAGAATTTATTTGTTGAAGTTTGTGCCTTTGGTCGTCAAAATATTCTTGCTTGTTTAGACTAGTACTTGTGCCTTCGATTAAATTGTTACAAAGTTGGCCCTCTGCACGGTTTTTTCTTTTTGTGAGTTGTTAATTATGCTGGGACCAACATTTGGTATCAGAGCCAGGTTCGGTATTACGAGTTATGGCGAATAGAAACAATATCACTTGTTTGGTACCAAAATTGAAAAGCAAGCATGATTACAACTTTTGGAAAATCCAGATGGAAACACATCTGTCTTCTCACGATTTGTTATAATATATCAAGAACGATTTGGTAGAGAATGCAAATAATAATGAAAAGAAGAATAATAGTATGGCATTAATACACTAGGCTATTGACATGACGATATTTGGAAAAAATTCTACAACCAAAATTGCAAAGCAGGCATGGGATATTTTGGCCAAAACATACCAAGGTGTTGTCACAACAGAATAATTTGCTGATGCTGAAGAGAAAGTTTGAATTGTGCACCATGGATAAGTCAGAAAGCATTGAAACTTATCTGTCCCGCTTAACTGAGATCAAGAATGAGATGTCGCTCAACGGATCAGAGTTACAAGATGTGGATTTGTTACAAGGGTGTTGATTTCCTTGCCAATGAAGTTTGATCACATAATTGCCGCTATTCAAGAGAAAAAAGATTTGGCCACTTTATCCATTAAAGAATTGTCAGGTTCTTTACTTTTTCATGAAAATTGGATGAGTGGTAAAGCTGATGATGTACCAGAAAAGGAGTTCACAAAAATGCTTTGCAGACATTGTAGATACAACCTACTGAAGATAAGAGCAGTGGAGACACTTCAAATGGTGACGGTTTTGGTGGTCGTGGATAGAATTTTAGAGGCCATGGACATGCAAGTAGTCATGGAGGTAGAGTTAACTTCTAAGGACAAGGCAGAGGAGGTTATGGCAGAGGTAATTTTAATAACTCCAACAACAATAATCAGTTATGGAAGCCTAGGTGTTATAATTGTGGAAAAATTGGCCACGTTCAAAATAATTGTCGGAGTACTTTGAGGTCAGTTAGTTGAAAATAATGGTGATGGTAATGAGATTTTGTTTTCTGCTACTGGATGTGAAGACAATAAAAGTAATATGTGGTATTTGGATTATGGTAGTAGCAATCACACATGTGGAAAAAGGAGATGTTTTCTAATTTGGATGAATCTTTTAGAAGCTCTGTGAAATATGGAAATAATCATATGGTCCCTATGCTTGGAAAAGGAAGGATCCCCATTACTGCTAAAATTGGGTCTAAGAAGTTTATATCTGAAGTTTTTTATATGCCTAGTTTATACCATAATTTATTGAGCCTTGGTCACTTGCAAGAGAAAGGTTATGATTTGCATTTTAAGAATGATATTTGTACTATTCGTGATAATCATTTGGGCTTAATTGCAAGGTTAAAGATGAATCATAATCGATTATTTGCTCTTGATATTAATTATGGTAATATACCTTGTTCTAATTCCACTACTTTTGATGACGTTTGGTTATGGCACATGAGATTTGGACATTTTCACAAGGTACACTCTTCAGCAGAATGGCATAGCAGAAAGGGAAAATAGAATAGTGATGGACGTGGTGTGGTCGATGTTAGCTGCAAAGCAAATGCCTAAAGGTTTTTAGGCTGAAGCAGTTTCTTCTACTTTTTATGTGTTGAATAGTTATCCTACTAAATGGACTCCATATGAGATTTGGAGTGGTCAAAAGTCAAATATTTCTCATCTTAGAGTATTTGGTTGTTTAGCATATGCATATGTACCAATTTCTATCAAGAAGAAGCTTGATGATAAGGCAGAGAAATGTATTTTTATTGGCTACAGTTGAAGACTAAAGGGTACAAGTTGACTAATCCATTGACCAAGAAAATTATTATAAGTAGAGATGTTAGTTTTGATGAGCAAGGTGTTTGGGATTGGTCACAAATGGAGTTAGATTCAGCAGTGAGTCATCCACCATAGGCGTCATATTTTAATGATGAGAATGATGTGATTGATCAGTCGGAGGAGCCAGAACAGCCGAATGTTTCAACTCAGCAAAGTTCTCCTCAATCTAGTCATCCACAAAGATAGAAACGATTGCCAGCTCGTTTAAAAGATTATGTAGTTGATGGTCACTCTACTAATGTGTCTGATGAAGATTTTGTTAATCTTGCTCTTTTTGCAGATTGTGACCGAGTTCATTTTAATGATGTTCGTGAGAATTATTGGAAGAATGCAATGGATGAAGAGATTCATGCCCTTGAGAAGAATAATATTTAGGAGCTTACTAATCTTCCGAGTGACAAGAAACCTATTGATGTCAAGTGAGTTTATAAGAAAAAAATACAAGCCTAATGGAGATGTTGATAGATACAAGGCACGGTTAGTTGTTAAAGGTTACAAGTAAAAGCCTGGCATTGACTATTTTGAGGTATTTGTGTCTGTTGCATGGCTTGATACTGTTCGTTTGATTATTTCCTTAGCTGCCCAGAATAATTGAAAAAGTCTGCCATTTTGAATGGTGTTCTTGAGGAAGAAGTATATGTTGAGCAACCTGTAGGATTTGTGAAGAAAGGCCATGAGAATAAGAAGAAATATGTTGGTGATGTTTTGAAGAAGCTCACGATGGATGGTTCTAAACTAATCTTGACTCTAGTTAAAGAAAGATCGTATTTGATTAAAGATGGGACTGGAGATTTTGTGGATCCTACCTACCTCAAAATTTTGGTGGGATGTTTGAGGTATTTGATAGCCACAAGGCCAAATATTACTTTTAGTATTGAGATGATTAGCAGATTTATAGAGAATCCACAACAGTCTCACTTGCAAGTAGCTAAAAGAATTTTGAGGTATATTAAAAGCATCCAAAGTGATGGTATTCTTTATTCAAGTGATGATCTTGTTGATCTTTTTAGGTTCATTGATAGTGATTGGGTTGGTGATATTACTGAGACGAAGAGTACTTCCGGTTATACCTTTTTCATTAGGTTAGGTGTTTTTTTCTTGGAGTTCAAAGAAGCAACCAGTCATTACATTGTCTACAATGGAGGCTAAGTATATTGCGGCATCTAATAGTGTCACTCAAGCATAATGGTTAAGGAAAATGCTTGATTTTCTTCAACATAAGCAAGATGGGCAGACTACTATTTTTTGCGATAGCAAGGCTACTATTGAGTTGACAAAAAAAATTGGTGTTTCATAGTCATAGAAAGCATATTGACATCAAGTTTCACTTTATTGGTGACTTGGTTCGTGAGAAAGAAATTGTCATTGATTATTGCAAAAGTGAGGAGCAAGTGGTGGACATTTTTACAAAGGCGTTGAAGATGGAGACCTTTGTGAAGTTGAGGAAATTTCTTGGCATGGTGAAGTATGAAACTTAATTTAAGGGAGCCAATGTAGTATAATTAAATTAAATTTTCTATTTTGTTTTGGTTTAGGAGTTTTTTTTAATTCCTAGTTGGTTTAGGTTTATTAAACCCATATAAATAGATTCTTTTGTTGTAGGGCTTTTTAATAGAGAGAGAGTTTTTTTTTTAGCCTCCATCATAAAAAAGCCTTTTGGCTTCATTGTTTTCTTTTTGATTTTAATAGAAGGCCTCCAATTGATCAAAAGATTTTGGTGATCAAATTTCCTTGTTTCTAAATCTAATTTTTGATGTCCAGCTTTGTTATGCTTGACCGAGAATTTATTTTTTCAGGTTTGTGACATTGATTATCAAAATATTCTTGCCTGTTTAGACTAGTACTTGTGCCTTTGGTTAAATAGTTACATAGTTGACCCTCCGCACGGTTTTTTCTTTTTGTGAGTTGTTAATTGTGATGGGACCAATATTAAGGATTGTCATTTTGGGGCTGAATTAGCAATAATTCTTGTTTGACTTGGAGGCTGAAATCTTAACGCTATCCTGGATAATCTTTGACAAGAGTTTGTATAAAGATAAGACTCAATCTTGTGAATACCTCTTTGAGAATCACGTGAATATCATGCTGAGTGATGAACTCTATCTAGTGAAAACTTCTTAGTGTATGACGTGATCTAACCACTATATGTGTCTTCAATCGTCTCCTATCCATGGTCTTGGACTATTTCCATAAACGTTTGTGTGCAGCTACTACCTATTAAGTTTTTCATGTAACCCAAGTCTGATTTTTTTAGGAGGGCGACTTTTTCTTGTGGTTACGGTCATTGGTTGCAAAAAGAACAAATCTATCTTGAGTGAGTGCTATGTTTTTCTCTTTGGTCTCCTTGTCGTTGATTGGGAAACCTAATGTACCTAGTTTCAATTGAAGTTGCACACAATCTAGGCAGCTGATTCACTTTCGGTTGAGTATTTTCTTCAACTCTTTAATGTCAACTTTCCGGTGTATGTGTTCTCTTCATGCTGCCTATCAGTTTTGATGAAAGAGCGATTTAAGTGACTGCTCTTGATGATTCACGGTTGAGAGAGGTAGAAAAATCCCAACAGCTGACTACAACTATTTACTTGGTGAAAAACTTTCGGATCTGTCTTGGAAGAATTTGGATTTATCGGGAAGTTTTTCATTTCTATCTCAAGTGTTTTCGTTCTTATTCCTAGTTATTTTAATCATTTAATTTGAGTTGTTCATTAATTTTCTTTATCGTTAAAAGTTGTTGAGAAAATCCACTATTAAGGTTAACACGAATCGGTCGTATTATTAGGTGTGAAATACTTTTACGGGTTGTAAGGACGAGGGATAGTGACAAGGATTAAGTAAATCAGCTCTATAAGGCCTTGTATAAGATTGTTCTTTGGTGAAAGTGTCAAATTGGGTCAGGTTGTCATAAACTTAGACAAAGTGTGCCGAATTGTGTTAAGAAACTTTTGTGTTAATTTTTCTTGTAAATATTTGTCTTAACTCTTTTTTCTACGAAACAAAAGAATGAAGTGATAAGAAATTCGTTGCAAATCTTATCCCACTAAGACGATACAAATTCCTACCATTGGTAAATTCCTTTCTTATTAAATTCAACAATCATGCACGATTATAGATGAACTTTGTCAATTTTTTTGCCTTCTGCATAGTCTTATCAATAATAGAAAAATACCTAAGATCCTCTATATTCTCCGACATTAGGTTAATGCAATGTGCAACACAAGGAGTCCAAAAAATTATACTTATTCTATAACCTTCTTCCTGCCACTTTATAAGTGAAATCATTGAACTGAACAATGTTTTCTGGCTCCACTTCAATCACAACTTCTTCAAATATCTCAAATAAAGTATTAATATTTCTAATAAGGCCAAATGCATCAATAGACTTCAAAAACATTGAGCCGTTTGCAAAATAAACCAAAAACTTAATAATAGACTTTTGTCTCCTATTTGTCGAACCATCACAAATGATTGAACACCTAAAAGTAGCCCAATTCACTCTTCTTTCTGCCAAATAACTTTAAATTTCATAAACTAAGCAACTCAAAAGTTTACCTCTTAAGTCATCAATTGAAAGAGGTTTGTATCCTGGACCGTAAAAGGCTATTTTATCCACCATAGGTTAATAATAATAAGACTGAGAAGCATTGAATGATGAACCTGTATCATATCACCATCTAGCTACTACCCTATCAGCATTGTAAACTACATCTTTTAATTGCATTACACTATGAATTGAAGGTTGGGCTCTAGGAGTTGTTCGTAGTGCAAAAAGAAACTAGTCATCTGCCTTCTTCTTTTCCTCACATCAGGTCCAGGTGTAATGCTCACTTCTTCCTGGGCCTGGGATGGAACACTACCACTACCACTTTCAACATTCCACAATCACCACGAAAACCAATAAATGAACTTCTACTACCAATTCGTTTCAAAATTCAACATTTCCCTTATATCTTTCTCATGTTAATATTCTTCAAGCAATGTTTTAATTTGCCACTTCACATCATGGCTTACTTTTTTATAGATTTACCATCTTCTTTAACCCCATCTAAATGCTTTTTTAATCCTCCACCTTTTAAATGCTTGTTACAAAACAAGAAAATAGTATGGTTCCTCATACTAGAAACTAATACAACATAAGCCCAAGCTAGATCATTGTATCTTCCTGAAGTGGTTTGAGTAAAAGTACCTGAACTTCTTTCCATTTATCTGTAAAAATAAATGAATGCATATATCAAACATCACAAAAAACACATAATTTCGTTACATAATATGCATGTCCATCTTGTATAATATAACCCATTTTGTATGATTATAGCATACACAATTCAATTTTGTCGAACACAGTTCACCATAAGTCAAAAACTAACAATTCAATTATTCAACATACATAATTACATAAAGCATACATAAACAATTTCTATTTCCAACAATCACAAAACATATATAAATAATTTCCATTTCTAATAATTTCCAACAATTCCGTTTCTAACAATTTCGAACAATTTCAATTCAAAGTTTCAAACATTGCAAAACACACATGAACAATTTCCATTTCAAATAATCACTAGCACAAAACATATATAAACAATTTCCATTTCCAACAATTTCAAACAATTTCAATTCATACATCACAAAACATACAAAAAAATTTCCATTTCCAACAATTTTATTTCTAACATTTTCCAACAATTTCAATTCAATCATTACAAAACATATATAAACAATTTCCATTTCTAACAATTTCTACTTCCAACAATTCCATTTCTTACAATTTCAAACAATTTTAATTCATAATTTCAAACATCACAAAATATACATAAACAATTTCCATTTCAAACAATCACTATCACAAAACATACACAAATAATTTCCATTTCCAATAATCACAAAACATACATAAATCAGTTTTCATTTCCAACAATTTCCTTTTCCAACAATCACAAAACATAGATAAACACATTCCATTTCTAACATTTTTCAATAATTTTCATTTCTAATAATCATAAAACATATATAAAACAATTTCAATTTCCAACAATCACAAAACATATATAAACAAATTCCATTTCCAACACTTTTCAACAATTTCCATTTCCAATAATCACAAAACATACATAAACAATTTCCATTTCTAACAATTTCAACCATTACAAAACATACATAAACAATTTCGAAATTTGCAATCAATAGTCAATACTTTTAATAAACTTGTAACAATTATATAGTTAATTATGTAATTTAAAATATTTGACAAGCTAATAATTGAAAGTCAAA
>JAOSBN010084593.1:0-12290 GCA_027563595.1 Erythroxylum suave | reverse complement strand
GCACCTTTATCGTGGGATACGTGTCGGAGTGACCTGCGGGCGTCCCGATGTGTACCCTACGGTAAGGGGGTGCTACACAAAAGCTTGAGTGAAGGCTTGGAACACCCTCAGATCTAATGGAGGCATCTGCTCCAGTAGAACAGGCGACTCCTGGGTTGGCGACTGAGAGGGCTCATCATTGTGCCCTACAAAAGCCTCAACATTTCCTGGGGCTATAGAGTCATCGGTACTCTCCTCTATTGGTGAAAAGCCAGGTGCAATGGATCCTTGCAGAACTCCTCGTGTCCTTCTACGAGGTGGCATTGTACTCCTTCAATAAAAACATTACGGATTAGATCACATTTATTTCAATCCTATTTTTTACATGTATGCATGTCATTTAAAGCAATCCAATCAATTTACGATTCAAACAATTAATCACATAACATAACAATTTGTCCTACTATGCATTCTATACCTAGGAAAAAGCCTAAGCTCTTATACCAAAAGACGTTGAACCCTGTTTTCGGAGCCCGACGATCGCATTTCGGAGATCCAACATTTTGTACAACCACTTGAATTCATAACTAACCCCTTTTAGGCTCATCTCCATCCAAGCCTAAATATGTGGTGAGTCCACAATTTGCATGTTTACATGCTTTGGGGCAATTAGCATAGCTTCCTAACTTTTTCTTCTGTGTTTGGCCCATTGTCTGTAATTGGCCTGTCGTCTGGGTTTGACTAACTTAACGTCTATGTTTTGCTCCATTTGTGTTTGACTTCCTATCGTCCGTATTTGACTTCTTATCGTGAGGGTTTGACCTCTTATCATCTGTGTTTGACTTCCTATCGTTTGTGTTTGACTTCTTATCGTCTGGGTTTCTATCATCTGCCTTTCTTTCATTTGCCTTTCTTTGCATCTATGTATGACGTCATCACAGACGATTCCTTTCATCTGTGTTATCCTTTACATCTATCCCTCATTTGCATCTAAGTATGACGTCATCACAAACGATTCCTTTCGTCTGCGTTTTCCCTTGCGCTTGTCTCTCATTTGCGTCTATGTATGACATCATTATAGATGATTCCTTTCATCTGTGTTTTCCTTTACGTTTGTCTTTTTTTGCGTCTGTGTGTGACGTAATCACAGACGATACTCTTCTTCTATATTTTTCTTTGCGTCTGTGTGTGACGTCATCACAGATGATACTCTTCCTCTATATTTTCCTTTGCGTCTAAACACAATCTTTCCAATTTAACATGCTATTCTAATTCTAAAAACATTGGTAATTTCAATAGATAAGATTTTGCACATATATAATTCATTCTCCCAAATCTTAAAAAAAAAAAAACAAAATCATACTTAGAAAGGAATTCAATTTCACTTTCTCATTTTTAAACACAGTCAGAGTTTTTTACATTTCGACATACACATCAACTTGATATAAAATACAAAAGATACTCATGTTTGACATGCTTATAAGCTATCCAAAATCACTAACTTAGTACAAAAGTCTTATGTCTATCTTGGAGTCCGAATGCCTTGCAAGGATCACTGATCTTCTCGATTTGCACTTGAGGTGGGAAAATTGGGGGTTGAGTTACACAGCTCAGTGGCTAAAACACTTATAGCCATTGGCAATGAGCCACAGAATCCAACATATATATGTATATACTTTCATAATCCAAAACTCAATACATCATCACATAAATCATATTGAATGTAGTTTAACAGCAAAGCATAGTACTCAACCTTATCAAAACTTATCAGGTTAAAGTGCAAATGCGCACACAATTGGCTTGAGGTGTCCATGAACAAAACGTAGAAATCGTAGATTACTCCGTGAACAAAACGAGTCCATTTAAGGATCTCGTCGGCCACAAGTGGATAGCTGGGAGAAGACTTTACGTCGACGTGCATGTGACTACGAAATGGTTCCAGTCTCGCCCAAACACAATCAAATTTATGCTCAATTTAATCAATCACAAATTTGCACTCTCGTGCTTCTTTCATTTTATTATTTTTCTTATTTTTTCATGCTTTTTCTTCTTTTCATTCAATTCCAAATGTTATAACCTTTTTCAAGGTATAACATAATCACAATGCATCATGCAATTTCAAATATTCATAATGTTTTTTAAACATAACAATTTCATGCAAAGCACATACGCACACATAGGCAAGAATTTGCCTAGTTACACAATAACCATAAATACTTTACCCACCTAATATCTCTTGACAATCAAGGTTCACTGTTGTCTTTTCTCTTCTTCTTGGATTGGGCTTGCTTGGTTTCCTATAACAAACCAAGTTCTCATTCAGTATAAATTCCAATTTGAAAACCCATAGAACCAAAAGTATGAAATTGACCTTAGAATATTTAAACTCATACATTTCCCAAGCTCTTTGAACCAAAACCCTTCAAAACTCCAAGAGATCAAGAATCAACTTACCTTGAATCTTCACCAACTAGTGAGATTCTTAGCTCTAAAGAAAGCTCTTCACTTCTTCTTTCTTTTTCCCTTCTTGAATAACCTCAAACTCTCCCTTCAAGACTGAGAAAAATCGTGACCTAGTTCGAAGCTCTATTCTTTTAAACTTCACCGAAACCTCTTTTCTTCTTTCTCTCTCTTCCTTTTTAAATTTTCTCTCCTTCTTTCCTTCATTCACGTTTTTAGTCTTCTTATTTACAAGGCAATCTTTTCCTCTTCCCATTCTACCCTTAATGAGTGAGAAAAATCCTCCTTACCCTTCCTTTAATGCTTTAGTGCTTCTAACCGTAAGAAATTCACCCAAAATACCCTTATGCATTCTTAATTCTTCAATTTAACTTCAAATCTCCATCAATCCATGAATTAAATCCTCCTAAACTTGACATAATAATTAACTCCGATTAAAATGATTTATCTAACAAGATCAAAAAATTCATTCAATTCATGCTTACTAAAAAAAAAAATTCGGGGCCCAACATTATCACTCGTAATGATTTTTAACATAATGAGGGTTAATTTGAAAGTTTTACATTCAAGCTATCAATATATCCACACAAGCATCAAATTCTTTGTAACATCCTACTATCATAGAGCACATACCTGTACATCTCGAGGACATTCGGGCATATGCTCTATGAAAGTGGCATGCTAGAGTAGTCACATTCACTTATTATGACATCATACATATAAAACATGAATACTAAAAATATTGAAATGTTCGCATTTCATTTATAAAACATGATACATTTTAGCTTTTCACACATAATCCATATATATTCAGTATCAAAAGCTTATAAGAGTTTACTACTCTTTTACAACATTCTATATGAAATGAGAACTATACAAAAGATTCTAACTAAAACTCCTCAGTTTCGGTTGATCGACCTTTGAGCCATTTCATGACTTCTAAAATAGACGGAACTAGACTTCTTCTAGAATGTCTTATAAGCTAAGTCTCCTCTTTTGTTCCTAAAAAGCCACGTTGCAATTTTGATGAGTTTTGCGAACACAGGGAGCTAACTATCATTGATGGGCTCACTCATATCAAACACAATGACAATTCACATTTCAGCTCACAGAGAGTTCATATAATCAACCGTTGCATATCATTTCACATTTCAGTTTCAAAGCAGTTCAAGCAATTCATTTCAATCAATCATATAGCACATATATCAAATTATATATGCAATTGCTCATACTCTACTTTCATTGTTAATTGTTGTGACCGAGAGCCTTTTTAACTATCCAGTATCTATTTTGGATGCTGGGCTCATTGATAATTATCTCGAATCCATTGTGGATACTCAACTCATTTTACTAGTGAACCTTTGGCTCTTATACACATTCTGAGCTTTAAACTCTTTTCACTGGCTACTTCGGTCATAACTATCTTCATTTGATCATGCATATCATGCAATGAAATGGATCAAATCACATATATTCATTCAATCACTTTCATTCAGTTTACACAATCACTTTTCACATTTTCAATGGA
Organism: Erythroxylum suave; assembly: GCA_027563595.1. Classification (NCBI taxonomy): domain Eukaryota; kingdom Viridiplantae; phylum Streptophyta; class Magnoliopsida; order Malpighiales; family Erythroxylaceae; genus Erythroxylum; species Erythroxylum suave. The sequence continues at coordinate 8,323 of JAOSBN010084593.1, read as the reverse complement.
CATAAGTCCAGCATTCAAAATATTTTTTTGAGAACACTTATTTATGTCAAATTGACATTCAATCAAAACACTTCCAATACATTCCTAATCAAACTATCCGGAATTATCATAATCACACATGTATTAGTTCAATAATTGGAATTTAAATAATTACAATTATTACTAGTGAGGAACATCTAGGTTACTCACAGTAAGCTCCAGATAGCTATTACCTTGACGTCTCAACAATGTCTGGATATTGTTGTTCTATTTGTGCTTCTATATCTTGCAATACACACATTTATACACATTACTAAATTTCTCAATCACATAAGTATTGAATCATACATATATGTATATGTTTTATGTATAATGCATGCTCAATTATATTCCTAGTTATATGTCCTTAACTTACATCTCATGATCATTTAAACAACATCATTTGTCTATATCTAGCTTACACCTAGGTTTATACCTAAAAAACACTTGATTATTCTAAGTTCATCAATTATATATTAATCAATGTTATTTTAGCATTATCTAACCACAAAATATCCAAATTATCCTTCAATCTTACTTAATACACCTTTCTCATTTCTTTTGGATCACAATTGCATTCTTAAGAACAGTTTATCAACTATCATCATCGAACTAGGTTCATTTCAAGCCTCATTTGAAGCCTAAATGCATAATAGGAAAGTACCCTGGCATTAGTTGGTTCAAACATCACTTAAAAGACAACATTTCACATTTAAGCCTTTCCCACGACCATGGTAGACCTTGCCACGATCACGACATAAGCTTGTACAATTGGCCACAGTTGTGGGATGGGTGCCACAATTTTGGTAGAACCTAATTCTCTAGGCCACGATCGTAAGAACCATGCCATCATTGTGCTCTACCTTTCTCCCTTCATGTTTTCCATGAATTCAACATACATTAAAACATCATTAACACTCCAAATTTTCTAAAATTTATATCCATTTATACAACCTCATTTCATACAAATCTAACTATCATATTGGTTGCATTAAAATTTAAAAGAGGAGGTTCTACCCCGTGGAAATACTCTTTGATGGAACTTTAGTTGTAGCCAATTGTGACCAAGAAACTACTCAATTGATTCATTATCATTCACTTAATCATGTAGTACATGCATTCCTAACTTTTTCTAGATTTTACTCTTTTATAATACATCAATATATCTTCTCCATAGTTCATGATTTAGATTTCATAACCTCATCATTTTTACCTCAACTTCAACTCATAAACATCCATTAAACAAATCATAAATCATTGGTTGTCACCCATACAAAAATATAATGTATCATCATCATCCTTTATCATTCACTATCATCTTATTTCTTCTCATTTCTAGAACATTATATTAGCCTTTTCTTTAACTTCAAGGCTCAATCTATTTCATCACATAACAACCTATAATCCATTGTTTTCATACTCTCAAAAATGGCACACAATATATACATTTATTCATCAATATTCATCAACTTTCAACACACTGTAATAAATAATTTACATCACCAATCATCCATAATACAACTCATAACCTATTGTTGATCATTTAAATGAAAACAAAACATAAACCTACTCATTTCTACATCCACGTTGCAACATACATTAACGTCATTTTCATGATCATTCAATCTCAAAACAACCATCATATATGTTTCATTTAAAACTACCCATGAATCTTGATATATTACTTACTTGTTTTAGCTCCAAGCTTCTTCAAAATCTCACAAAAACCTAGCTTCTCCAACTCACATGATCGTCAATTTCCAAGGTGGAAAAGTTCAGGTTTTTCATAACAAGATGATGAGATAATAAGGATCTTGAAGAAACAAAGTGAAGGAGTTGGGCAAAAATCAATGCGATGAGGGTTGGCGAGAAAATCATGAGTAAAGAAGAAGATAACAAAGAAAGTGTTGGATCAGAAAATAAAACATGCAAGATTTGGTTAAATGGTAGATTTCAAAAATTTTTTAGAAATCAAAACATAGTGAAAGCAAGATAACAAAATCAACATGCCAAGCCATAAATGATACGATATATGGAAAACAATTATCATAAGAATAAGATGGAGATCATATTACTGACTCCTTTTAGCACAGCTTTAACTCCTTGCTATGCTATCCTCTCCTTCTTTAGCCTTGCTTTTGAATCCTTTCCTTTGTCAACGTATCCTCTTCTAGTTGTTGTATCCTCAAACAATTCGATCTATCACTTGTTCTTCTTGGACAACTTGGTTAACAAGATCCTTCGGTGGGAAAGGAGAAGAAATATTTGGAAGAGATTTTTCTTAGAAGAAAGAAGCCAAAGATGAGATACCTGTCATGCAAATTTTGGCTAACACATGCAAGAAAGGAGAGTCCAAAAAATGCAAGAAGAAAGTGGAGAGCATCCAATGCATGCATGAAAAGAAAGAAGAAAGTGGAGAGCATCCAATGCATCACTTCATTCTTTAATCAAAAATAAAGAAGTCATTCAATGAGACTCTTCTCATTTATTTTAAGATGGTTATATGAAAAGACCAATAACCTAAAATGACATGTCAATTTTGGTTTTAGTGATGAAAGAAGGAAGATGATCCATCAAATGCACCTCTTTCATCTTTATTCAAATGAATGCTAAAAGGTTACAAATTACATGCCATCATTAAAAGACAACCATTAAACCATTTAAAGGTAAGCTCATTACTCCATTTAATGATGATAAAGAATGATAAATACCATCTTTATTTAACAATTCAATGATAAATGTATAGCTGCACATTTAGCCCTAATAAAATCGAAATTTCAGCTTCTGTTTCTTTAAGAATTTTGTTTTAGTTTAATTAATCTAATTAATCAAATTAAACCAAAGTCTGGCCTATTTCTAAATGATCATTTGGGCTTCTAATTAACCATTAATTAGTGCAAGCCCAACATTCAATCACGGGCTTTAAAACCTCCATTTATATTTCTTACTTTGCTTGATAGCCTTCCTTGAAGCTAAGTGGGGAATCTTATTGGACTTAGATAATTCAAGCTCCATTAACCCCATAATTAATTTAATCTCATTAGAAATAATTCTAGCTTATTAACTAAATGTCATTCCACTAAAGACAATTAGTTCAACTCTTGAATTAATAAATATTATAAGAGCACATGTCCAATTGCAAACCTTATTATGAACCTTATTATAGTCATCCGCATGACAAAGGATAAAATTATTGGTTTGCCATTATATTGGTTTTTCCTTTTAGATCTCCCGTTTTACTCTATATGGTGATTAACATATAAGATTTCATCTTGGTGTTAAAACTTGATGGGTAGCTAGTCCATCAAAGTCCTGGCACCAGTTTAATCACCAATCTCTATAAAACATCTAGAAGTGATGATCACTATGAACTCTTTATTTGAGTAAATGTTCCCTGATATATGTTTCAGTTAATAATTCCCACATGCAGACACTGGATTAATACTCTATAAAATCCATTCCGATTATATCAAGAATTGTAATGAAATACATATGAGTTTACCACTCATCAAGATTATGATCCATAATAAGCAAACGCTAAAATGTATATTTTAAGATTAAAGTAATGACCTACTTCATTCATTAAACCATACGTGATTCCATATTCATTTAATAGTGCCATTATCAATAGTCAAGTACTATCATGATATGAAACTCATCATTCCCTTGAAGTAAACTCCTTTACTTACATGGAGATAAATCGCAACACTACAGTCTTAACAATAATCAAGCGACTAACTTGATTATTCAACTATGAATCAATTAATTTAGATTCTAATAATATACAAGTTTCCCATACATGTTCTTTTATATGTATATTATTAACAAAAAAATCTTGGTCCTTATGACTAGTTATATTATACTTATACAAATAAAACCAAACTCTTTTATTTATTAATAATAAATATTTTTATTACAAACTTGTAACTGGAAGAAGATTAAGTGATATGTAAATACACTTGCTTTCTAGGGTACTATATTTACATAACTCTAACAATCTCCCACTTGCCCTAAAGCAAGCATGACATATTCCTTATTCCCATCCCTTCTAGGTGGCCCTCAAAGATTTTTTGAGACAATGTCTTTGTGAATGGATCAGCAAGGTTTTACTCAGTGGGAATCTTTACCACATTCACCTCCCCACGTTGTATTATCTCCCTTATGAGATGATGCTTTCGTTCAATGTGTTTGGTAGCTTTGTGGTTCTGAGGTTCTTTAGAATTAGTTATTGCCCCACTATTATCACAATAAAGTGTAATGGGTTTTTCTACCTTTGGAACTACCTCCAAACCATTTAGGAACTTGTGGAGCCTGATTGCTTCCTTTGCTGCTTCACAAGTAGCAACATACTCAGCCTCCATAGTCGAATCAGCAATACAAGATTGCTTGACACTCCTCCAGACTATAGCTCCACCTCTTAAAGTAAATATAGAAATAGAAGTTGATTTCCCTAAATCAGCATCTGATTGGAAATTAGAATCTGTATATCCTGTCGGAGTTTAATTACTTCATAAGTAAACAACCATTAAGTTCTTTGTCCTATGAAGATACTTAATTATGCACTTAACTGCAGTCTAATGCTCCATTCTTAGATTGGACTGAAATCTGCTTATTAGTCCCACTGCGTAACAAATATCTGGTCTAGTGCAAAGCATTGCATACATTAGACTTTCGACTGCTGAAGTATATGGAATGTTACGCATGCGTTCAACTTCCTCTTGGGTTTTAGGTGCTTGTTCCTTTGAAAGTTTGATTCCATGTCTAGTAGGTGTGAAACCCTCTTGGAATCTTGCATGGCAAGGTTATTGAGCATATTCTTAATGTAGGTTAACTGAGACAAAGCTATTTGTTTGTTCTTATGATCTCTTATGAGTTTGATCCCTAGAATATAGTTAGCCTCTCCCAAATCCTTCATTGGAAACTATTCATTCAACCATTCCTTAACTATAGATAACATTCCCACATCATTCCCAATGAGTATAATGTAATCAACATATAGGATTAAGAAAGTAATCTTGCCTTCTTGTATTCTTTTATAAACACAAGGCTCATCTAGGTTCTGTATGAATCCATAGGTTTTGATAGACTTATCAAACCTAATGTTCCAAGACCTAGATGCTTGCTTAAGTCCATAAATGGACCTTTGCAACTTCATACCTTATGCTCATTACCTGGCTCAACAAAACCTTCTGGTTGGGCCATATAAATGGTCTGCTTAAGATTCCATAAAGAAATGCGGTCTTGATGTCCATTTTCCATATTTCATAATTATAGTAGGCTACTATGGCCAAAAGAATCCTGATGGACTTAAGCATGGAAACAAGAGACATAGTCTCCTCATAGTCTATACCCTATCCTTGAGTATAGCCCTTAGCTACCAATCTAGCTTTAAAGGTCTCTACCTTTCCATCTGATCCTTTTTCCTTTTGTAGATTCATTTACACCCTATGGCTTTTATACCTGGTGGTAAATCTACAAGGATCCAGTCTTCGTTAGCATACGTGGAATCTATTTTTGACTCTATCACCTTGACCCATTTTCCTACATCAACATCATTAATAGCTTGTGTATATGTAATGGGATCTATTTCTTTTTGGTTTGAGATGGCAATTAAGCCTTCTCCTAGACCTAGATACTTATCTGGCTGACTCACAACCCTCCCACTACATCTAGGCACTACTTGATTTTCAGGTTGCTCTTCTTATTCAACTCTTGAATCCATTTCGACATCTTGTTATGGAATATCTATATCAACTCTTGAATTGGATGAAACAGCTAACTCTTTTAGTATTACTTCACTTCTTCCTTTGTGATTTCTCACAAATTCTTCCACTAAGAAGGTTGCATTTGTCGACACAAATACCTTCCTATCCCAAGGACTGTAAAAATAGTACCCTCGAGTACCTGTAGGATATCCTACAAATAAACGTACTTCTGACCTTGGTTCCATCTTTGTGGATTTAGGCCTTAGAACATGGGCTAGGCAGCCCCAAGTTCTCAAGTGCCACAATGAAGCCACTCGACTAATGCGCAACTCCCTAGGTGTTTTAGGCACCGATTTGGATGGAGCAAAGTTAAGAAGATATGTTACCATTTGTATGGCATATCCACAGAATGATTCTGGAAGGCTAGCATAGGACATCATTGATCTTACCATTTCCAATAGAGTCCTATTCCTCCTCTTAGCTATACCATTCTGTTGAGGTGTTCGAGGAGTTGACAAGTTGGAAACAATTCCATTGTCAATTAGAAATTGTTGGAACTCTTCAGATAAATACTCACCGCCTCGATCCAATCGAAGTTGTTTTAATGGCTTGCCTAGCTGCTTCTCATCTTCGGTTTTGAATTCTTTGAACTTTCAAAGGATTCACTCTATTTATGCATCAAATACAAATAATCATGTCTTAAGTAATCATCTATAAGGTTATGAAGTATTCATAAAGTCCTCTAGCTTGTACATTCATAGGCCCACACACATTTGTATGTACCAGGTCTAACGTAGATTCAGATTTGTTTCCTTCAGAAGGAAATAAGGCCTTGGTCATTTTTCCTTTAATACAAGATTTGTAGGTGGGTAATGGATCATTATCCAAGCCCATAAGGATCCCATCCTTTACTAACTTGTCAAGTCTTTTCTGATTGATATGACCCATTCTTAAGTGCCACAGATATTTTGAATTAATGGTAGAGTCATTGAAATATCTTGGTTTTAATAATTCATTAATGAGCCTTTCATAGGTTCTATAAAGAACAATCCTGTTTAATTGTTACAATACAAATAAAATCCTTATTCTTATATATTGAACCAACATTTTCAAAATATGAGGAATAACCAGAATTTATTAAATAAAAAACGTAATTCATGTTCCTTACAATCAGTGGAATGTAGTAAACATCCTCTAAATATAACCTATAACCACTAGAAAAATCTAAGATAACAACTCCTACTGATTCTGTCGAAACATAGGATCCATTTGCTGTCTTGACTTGAAACTAGGCTTTAAGTAGTCTTTTCCTTTGTTGGAACCACTGCAAAGAATTACAAACATGGTTAGTGGCTCACAATCTAATATCTAAGAATCAGATGATTATGCCATATTTCTAGTTCCTAACAAACTTAGGAAACCCATACCTTGTTTGCTTTTGAGGGACTCAAGGTAGATTGCATAGTTTTTTTTTTCCAGTGACCAATCTCACCACAGTGGAAACATTTTCCCTTAGTGTCCACTTTGGCCTTCTTTTTCATGGGTTAGGCCTTGACCCTTATTTGGACCTTCTTTTTCACTGGACCTTTATTCTTCTGGTTGCCCTTTCCCCTGGACTTGGAAGAAGATGCTACATTAGCCTTGGGCCTAATAGCCTTGATATTCAATATCTACTCCATATTATGAAGGGTATTCATCAACTCACTCAAGGTATAATCCCTAGTGTTAAGCTCAAAATCCAACTTAAATTGCTCAAAAAAAGAGTTTAAGCTATTGATGATCATAATCATCTACGTTTCAGCATCCATATTCGCCCTAAGCATCTCAGCCTCTGTAATCGTAGAGATTACCTTAAGCATGTAATCCCACACCGGTTCACCAGGCTTTTGTCTGAGATTATGAAATGATTGGATAGCTTTCACCCTAGCAGACCTAGTCCTCAAACCAAACATCTCATGTAGGTGATGGACCATTGCACTTATAATTTTCATGCATGTAATTTGCTTTTGTAGCATTCCGTTAATAGAAGTCAGAATATAGCATTTAGTGGTCTTACCAGTATTTTGCCATCGTTCATGTTGTTAGACTTGCTTAGGAGTTGAATTTTCATACAAAGGTGCAGGCTCATTTTCCATTAATACTCATGAAATCCGTTCATATTAAAGAATAATGTCTATGTTACATCTTCATTCATTAAAAATCTCTCCGATTTCGAATTTGTTATTTGTCAAGAGCAAAGTAAGTGGATTCATTATGTGGCGATTATATCTGAAAATATAAATTATTAAAGAGTAAGTAAACTAGTCAATAATATTAGAACTTTGTCTATAATTAGGATGCATGTATGCATGATGATAGATTTAACAAAATTTAAAAAACAATTAAATCTTTATACGAAGATTATTTTTCTTATCTATAATAGACTAAGTGACGGTGGGCCATCTTATCTGTTAAAAGAAAAACTGGGACCCTCCCACTCAAAAGGCTACCAAGCATCTTCATGCCTAACTTTTTTAGAAGTGACATAATTTGGTCCATACATTTATCAACAGAGCTACGGTGGGCAGGTTATTTGATAAACTATGTTGAGTGTATAACCA
>JAOSBN010084584.1:0-42053 GCA_027563595.1 Erythroxylum suave | reverse complement strand
CCTCTCCCCTCTCCTTCACGTTGCTCTTCATAGAACAAAGGTAAGAGCTAGCACTCTCTTCCTTATTCTAGCTATTTCTGGATCAAAGAGTTTGATTCGGTTAGATTTTTCGATCTTTGCGTGGATACCGTTAGAGACAATCTCCTTTGGTTGTTGTGGTTTGAGAATTATGGTACTTCCTTGTATAGGCACATAGATCCTAGACATTAGGAAAGTTCAGGAACAAAAAATTTTTTTTTTCCGCACTGTGTGCATGTGATGCACACACCAGAATTTTCCTACAGTGGTATCAGAGCCACTTGTGCCCCGTATCAAGGAGAAACTATAACATGTGTGATGCTGCCAATTGGTTGTGATAGTTGTGAATTCTGATCGTGTTGATTTCGAAATAAGTATAGAGATATTGTTTTCAAAATTTTCTTGCCCAGATATGCTCAAGAGATGTTGCTGAATGTGTTTGTGGAAGAAAAAACATTTTCAGTGTGATTTGTTATGGTTTTTCTAATTAATTCTCTACTGTTCTGGTTGCTTTGTTTATGCACATTACATGAACAGGCATGCTTGTAAATTCGAGAATAAATTCTAGAAAAATTGTTTTTGGGATTTTCTTTCACCACACTCTTTCTAAGATGTTTATACATATCCATTAAGATTGAAAAATGTTTTCTAGGTGATTGAATATTTATTTCAGAAATTCTTGTGTGCTGTTGGAAATGTCTGTCTTGAGGAACACAGATTCTGGATTGGATTGTTTGCTGAGGTTGGATGAGTTTTTATTGGAAAGAAACTCTGAAACAATTTCACGAAACATGTTAGGAACATGTTGTAGCCTCTATAATTTTCTCAGCATTTATTGAACTTGTTTCGATGATTCTTTCAAGCAAACTACAGAACTGGACATTTTTGTGAAAACTGTTGGACCTGGTTTGTTTGAAGTGGTAATTGTGTGTTTTTGGGTTTTAATGCCTTGGATCATTTTTATGTGATCAGACATATGTTTATTTTGATGTTGTATGCATGACAAACTGATTTGCTTGGAATTAGGTTCCCAAAAATTTTCGGATGACAAATATGTCATATTAGTGTCTCGTTGGTATATTCAGTTGTCTTGATTGTTTTGGCCGTCACAAGTTATGTGACAAGTGCTGAAGTAGTCTTGATGAAGTGGAGACTACCTAGAGATACTTAGGGTGATAGTTTGATGTTCTTAAATTACTTAGAAATCTAAGAGATTAATATTGTATTAATCTATTTTGAGCATTTCATGTCTAGTATGACTCACTATGGCAAGTGTGATACAATTAAAGTGTTTAATTGGTACATCAAAGTAGAAGGTATTACAATTGATATATTGGTATTTTGAATTGGAATTGAAAACGTGTGGATTGAGAAATTAGCCGATGCTAACATTAGAAAGCAATTCGGTTTAAGAGTTGAATCGAATGTCAAATCGTAGATGCATAACACGTCACAAGCTATAGAAGGAAACCTCATTCGTTGCATTAAAGAAAGCATACTAAGGTTGTTTAGGTGAGATAATGGATGGTTATGGATATAGATTCAAGGTGATTGATGAAATGTCTTAAATCATACCATATAGTCATTGTGACTATAATCCTACGACTTAGATGAGACCAGAATATGAAATCCCTCACATATAATATGAAAACTAACGCCTTCCATTAATATGGGGAGAGCCAAAATTCTTTTAGAGTTAAGGTTGTTGGGTAAACCCAAGCTCGCTCTATATGGATATGTTCAAACCATGAAAATAAGATTTTCAGATTAATAGGTCAGTTTTCACTAGAAGCGTTGATTTGTTGAGTAAACTCAAGGTCAACGTAGATAGAGGCACAATTGAGTAGCGTACATCAGATATACATGCATCAAGAGTTGATAACTCAATGTGTGTGCATACATCACGAGTTGATAACACTAGATGATAGTTGCATCTATGATGCACTTGATATTATCGATACCTGCCAAATGACCTAAGGTGGCTTGTTGGATAAACCTAAGGTCATTCTTAGTTATGTTGGATATTGACCCCACTAGGACACTTTGTCATAATTTTTCTTGGATTCGTAGTGAGGACTATGAATTTTCAAAACTAGTGGGAGTTATATGCATGTCATGCAAGTCCTTAAGATTATGCATGTATTTATATTCTAGCATTCTTTCTCTCTTCACATTTAGGTTGATTGAAGATGTCTTCAAGTGTAAATTTAGGCTCACTTATAGAGTCTAATAAATTGAATGGACCAAATTTTCTTGATTGGCTGAGAAATCTGAGAATTGTTCTTAGATCTGAGGAGCTAGGCTATGTCCTAGATATTCAGCTTCTTGATCCCCCTACTGTTGATGCTTCTGATGAGGATAATGACTTAGCTACCTGCATTATGCTAGCCTCTATGTCACCAGAGTTGCAGAAGCAACACTAGTCTATAGACGTTAATACCATAGTGTTTCATCTTAGAGAGCTTTTTAATGAGCAAGCTCGGTCTGAAAAGTTCCAGACCTCGAGGCCGCTCTTCACGACTAAGATGACTCTGGGGACATCTGCAGTGTAGTATGCACTGAAGATGAATGGTTACATTGAGAGGTTGGCCATCTTGGATTTTTTTATGGACTTTGAATTAAGCGTTGACTTAATTCTGGTTGGATTGTCTGATAGTTATTCATAGTTTGTGTTGAACTATCAGATGAACCAAATCTCCATGACAATCCCTAAGTTAATTAATCTGCTCAAGATAGCAGAGCAAGCTATCAAGAAGGATAGCAAACCAGTGCTTATGGTGGAGTCTTCTTCTTCTCGTTCAAGAAAAAAGAACCTAATGAAGAAAAAGTCTAAGAAACCAAAAGGAAGTACAGCCAAAAAGAAACTTAAAGAGACAGCGCCGAAAGGAATTTGCTTCCATTGTGCCAAGACTGGCCACTAGAAGCGAAACTGTAAAGTCTATCTGGAGTCCTTGAAGAAGAAACAGGCATCAGATGTCTCGACTCCTTCAGGTATGTTTGTCATTGAGGTTAATACTGTTTGTGATCATAACATATGGGTATTAGATACTGGTTGTGGTTCACACGTATGTAATGATATGTAGGGCCTTAAGGACAGTAGATAGCTCATGAAGGGAGAACTAGACCTGCGCATGGGCAATGGAGCAAGAGTTGCTGCATTAGCTGTAGGCACTTATTTTTTGTCACTCCCCAATGGGCTTGTAATTAAACTGGATGGTTGTTATTTTGTACCTGTTTTAACAAAGAACATAATGTCTGTTTCTTGTTTAAGTAAAGCTGGTTTCCATTTGAATTTCAATAGCAATGGTTGTTCTATTAGTTTGAATGGAATGCTTTATGGTACTAGTATATTATGCAATGGAATTTACATATTAGATATGTCGTGTCCAATTATGAATCTCAATGACACAAAAAGACATAAACGAGATAATTTAAAATCAAATTACTTCTGGCATTGTCACTTTGGCCATATAAATGAGAGGTGTACAACTAAGCTCCACAAGAGTGGTAGTTTAGGGTCATTTGATTATGAATCATATGACATGTGTGAATCTTGTTTATTAAGGAAAATGACTGAGTTACCCTTTAAGGGAAAAGGTGAACGAGTGCTGGAGTATTACACCTAATACATTTAGATGTATATGGTCCGATGTCTATCCATGCCAGAAGTGGTTTTCTTTACTTCATTACCTTTATTGATGACTATTCTTGATATGGGTATCTGTATCTGAAGAGATACAAATCTGATGCATTTGAAAAGTTCAAACAATTCAGAAATGAAGTAGAAAACCAACTTGGGAAAGGTCTCAAGACACTACGATCCGATCGAGGTAGGAAATACTTAGATCAAGAATTTTTAGATTATCTCAAAGATAATGGTATTTTATCTCAATGGACTCCACCTTACACACCACAACACAATGGTGTGGCTGAAAGGAGAAACCGGACCTTGTTGGACATGGTACGGTCAATGATGGGTTTTGCAACTTTACTAAAATCCTTTTGGGGGTATGCACTCGAGACAACTGTTTATTTGCTAAACAGAGTTCCATCAAAGACAGTTGATGTTACTCCATATGAGATGTGGACTAACAAAAAACCCTATCTTTCTCATTTGAAAGTTTGGGGCTGTCCCATTTATGTGAAGCGAATACAGTTAGATAAGCTTGATGCAAAGTCTGACAAGTGTTTGTTCATAGGATATCCTAAAGACACAATGGGATATCAATTTTACCTTGTTAAGGAACAAAAGGTATTTGTTTCAAAGCGCGCTGTCTTTTTAGAGAAAGAATTTCTTTTAAAAGAAGACAGTGGGAGCAAAATTGAACTTGAAGAAGTTCAAGATGCTCAAATAAACGTGAATCAACTGCCTGAACCTGAGACTGTGATTTATACAGATGAAGTAATAGTTCAACACAGATGAAGTAATAGTTCAACCTTCTTCAATACAGAAAGTTTGTAGGTCACGTAGGACACGCTCTGTTCCCCATAGATATAAATTTCTCATGATTGAACAGAATGACATATTGCTCATAGAAGATAATGAGCCTACTACCTATGAAAAGGTTCTGAAGAGCTCAGAGTTAGAGAAATGGCTTAGTGCCATGAAATGGATTCCATGTATGAAAACCAAGTATGGATTTTGGTTGAGATACCCGAAGGAATAAAACCTATAGGGTGTAAATGGGTTTTCAAAAAGAAAACTGACATGGATGGTAATGTGATTACCTGTAAAGCAAGCCTTGTGGCTAAAGGTTTCCGTCAAAGATAAGGAATTAACTATGACGAGACCTTCAACCTAGTGGCAATGCTTAAATCCATTAGGATACTCTTAGCCATTGCCACTCATTATGATTATGAGATATGGAAAATAGATGTGAAGACAGCTTTCCTAAATGAAAATCTAGCAGAGGATGTGTATATGACACAACCAGAGGGCTTCATCTCGTATGATGGCGAAAAGGTATGTAAGCTTCAGAAATCCACCTATGGATTGAAACAGGCATCCAAGAGTTGGAATATCTGCTTTGATGAGATAATCAAAGAGTTTGGTTTCTCAAAAAATCTAGATGAACCTTATGTGTATAAGAAGGATAGTAGGAGTGCAATCATATTCCTTATGCTATATGTAGATGACATATTATTACTAGGAAATGATGTCTCTATGCTACAATCTCTGAAGAATTGGTTGTCCAAACAATTTGCCATGAAAGATCTTGGAGAAGCAACTTATATCGTCGGGATAAAGATCTATAGAGATAGATCGAAAAGATTGCTTGGTCTTTCACAATCAACATACATAGACAAGATGCTAAAAAGGTTTAGCATGGAGCAGTCCAAGAGAGGGGATCTTCCCATGACTCATAGGATAACACTCTCTAAGTCTATGTGTCCTAAGACACAAGATGAGAGGATGTGCATGAATATGATCCCATATGCATCTGTAGTAGGATCTATCATGTACGCTATGGTGTGTACGAGACCTGATGTATCATATGCTCTAAGTGTTATGAGCAGATACCAATCAGATCTAGGTGAGGGTCACTGGGTAGCTATCAAGAGCATCCTCAAGTACTTGCGAAGGACTAAGGATGTTTTCTTAGTATATGGAGATGGAAATCAAGAAGTGAGTGGGCATACAGATCCTAGTTTTCAATATGATAAGGATGATTCCAAATCCCAATCAAGTTATATATTGACACTGAATGGTAGGGCGGTCGGTTGGAAGAGTTCCAAACAAGAGACGACTACTGATTCAACAATCGAGGTAGAGTACATTGCCGCCTCAGATGTGGCAAAGGAAGCAGTTTGGATCAAAAAGTTCATTATTGAACTTGGTGTCGCTCCTAGCAGTGACAGACCCATACAGTTGTATTGTGACAACAATGGGGCTATTGTGCAGGCAAAGGAACCAAGGTCTCATCAATGGTCCAAGTATGTACTTTGCAGATATCATCTGATCAGAGAGATCATTGATCGAGGTGATGTACAGATAGATAAAATCCCCATCGAGAAAAATATTGCTAATCCATTGACGAAGTCATTGTCACAAAATAGATTTGATTCTCATATACTCGCCTATGGTATTCGATACCAAGGTGATTGGCTTTAGGTCAAATAGGAGATTTGTTAGAGTAATGCCCTAAAGGCAATCATCTTTAGTGCATTTTGTACAAAGTTGTGTACAGACTTTATTTTCAATAATAAAGACAAGCATATTTCATTGATTTGGTGTTCATTATTTATGAATTGATATTGATCTATAAGCAAATTAATGAAGTCCATGATATTTGACATAGCATGAAGAAAATTATGATGTGATCATATTACTAAGATTCTTAGCATGTGCAATTATGTCAGTATCTAAATTATCCTTAGTCATAGGATTAATAAGACTGGACATCGTTAATTCGGATAGACTAGCACATGTCAAACTCCTTGATTTGATCAAGCAGTGGATCTCAGAAACTGTAAACATGAGATGTTTAGAGTTGAGATGTGGATGCTTACTATAGGTAGTAAATACATTGGATGGCCTACTATGAGATCATCACATGGATGTCCTATTCTAATGTCAGTGATAATCTTATCATAGCAATGGTGCAAGTATCCTTAGACTTGAGGTACTAAAGGATATCCTGGATATTGATTCTTTTCTTTGATTCCATTCCTTGTTACCTTGCAGAGGTCGCTTATAGGATAGTGATTGGGTACAGTTTGAGGTATTCGAAGGTAATTGAGTAACTATTAGAGGATTCACCAATTCTGCGATAGCAGAAGATGATACCTACGGCCTTTTGAGAACTAATATCACTTGGGCTAGATTTGATGTAGCCAGTCTAGTGAGAGTTGACACTTTTCCTATACTCATAACCAAGTAGGGTATAGCAAGGTGAAAGGACGAATTGCACAGCAATATTCTATAGGAGGGTTCGTGAGATGGTTCGTGATGAGTATGGGTTCATTCGTCAAACCACTTACTTTTTGGTCAATTGGGGGTCATGATGTGTTGTTAGACACCGCTCATGACTTGCTTAGACTAAGTGTTAATCTAAGTGGCCAACATAACCGGAAACCTAATGGGTCACACGTATAAGAGTGATTCAGAGGATTTGTAAAATAGTTTGGATAGAGATCCATTCTTTGGAGAGCAATAGAACCAAATGGATCCCGATGAGATCAGGATATGTCCCGATGAGATCGCGACATCGAAATTGCTGAAACAGGTCTCAGGTGTTTTTCCATACCTGGGACCTGGTAGGGTCAATGACAATATGATTGGGCCACATAAGATGAGAGAATCGTGAAAAACAAGTTTAAGAAACAATTTTTCAAGCCATTCTCCTAAGCTTCATCATCCTCTCCTCTCCCCTCTCCTTCACGTTGCTCTTCATAAAACAAAGGTAAGAGCTAGTACTCTCTTCCTTATTCTAGTTATTTCCGGATCAAAGAGTTTGATTCGGTTAGATTCTTCGATCTTTGCGTGGATACTGTTAGAGACGGTCTCCTTTGGTCGTTGTGGTTTGAAAATTATAGTACTTCCTTGTATAGGCACATAGATCCTGAACTTTGTGAAAGTTTTGGAACAAAAAATTTTTGTTTTCCGCACCATGTGCATGTGATGCATACGCTGGGATTTTACTACAGAATGTTTCTGCATTCTGTAGAAACTCAGTACACATCCACTATGTGAATAAAAAAACTTAGTACTACTACTACATAAACTAGACCAACAGTCTCACATCATCGTCATCATTAGACTCATCTCGAAGCAACTGTTTCTATATTCTGTAGAAAAATTTTGTAACATGTTTCATCATCTTCTCTTTGCAAGACCAAAAAAAAAAAAATATTTCTATGAGTTCTCTAAAGTTTTCTTTCATAAAAAAATCACAAACTAAATTTAGTCACATGGGAAGATGGGGAAAAAGGAAATACCCCATTCAAACAGACCTTCTGTCGCAACTTTTAGCTCATCCCTAAACTATGGATGATTATGATTGTGATATTCCACTCTGATAGACTCCACTAGGACTTCATAGAATAACATTCAATAACTTAAACCGATAATTAACAGACCAAAAGCTTTCAAGCACCCACATGGTAATCACCAACAAGACATCTACTTGAATGTAGAAAGAGCGCTTGGAATTGAAAATGAAAATAATCAATCCTTTGCAACTTCAATGGTGATTCCGTCAGTAAGTAAACTTGACTTCAATCACAAAGCACTACGTGTCACATTACCCAGTTTTATATACAATTACCCCAGCTTCACTCACCTACAATACACAATTGCTATCACTCAAAGAAAACACAACATCGATACCCAATAGCCATAAAAAAACATCACAGATAGCAAGCAACATAAAAAATTGCAACCAAAACTTCGATGGGATTCTCAAACCCAACTTCCAGAATCATCGAGCCTTCTTGACAATACATCTCCATTGAACACACAATTCTCAAAACTTGAAAACACAATCGCACAGTTGGCATCCATAAAACTGAATGTTCAAATATTAGGGTTTTGAAAACTAGAGAGTGTGTGTAGAAGCTATGGGTTTCAAAAAAAACCCATTCATAGGATAATCGTAGGCCACAAAAGTTATTTTAGAAACTTAAACAAAGGAGTTTCTAAATGAAGCCAAAACGTAGAGACATCCAATCCTTAGCTAAAATCTATAACACTAAACACCCAAAACCCATCTATCTATCAACCACAAAACACTTAACAACAGTAGAAAGCTTAATGGGTATTATAGAAAATGAAGCTTACAGCAAAAACCGAAGAAAAGGGAGAGACATTGGAAGCCCAAATCGAAGAACAATCAGAAGGAGGGAGGAGAAGCTCGACAATGATGTACCTCTCTAGCTATCGGTGGCAAAACCAAAATGTAGAGATTTTAAAATGACTGCAGGTTGGGGGGGGAGGTGTATAGGATCTTAAGAAAACCAAAACTCGGTTTTGCTACTGTAACAGAACGTTTTATCTTACCCTCCTGCGACCTGTTTGGAATTTGGTTCTCTATAGATGAGTATGATAATTTTGTTTCATTAGAACTCTTAACAATTAGAAATTTGTACGAGATCAATGCCCAAATAAATAGGATATATTAGGAAACCGGGTTAGAATCTAATCCCGACTGACAGGAGAATAATTACGAAATTTTTTCGCAATCTTTGATTTTCCAACAACCAAGATCTCTTTAATTCTATAAAATGATTAACACAAATCATAATAAAGCAAAAACTTAGTTCGTACCTTATTTTGAAACTTGATCTTCATCTTGTCGTATCCCTTGAACTGTTCTTTGAAACTGATCCATTTTAACCATCGTATCTGCACAAATGTTCGGCTGCTAATAGTATCCATAAGTTGAGAGAACTCTATAACTCTTACAGAGAGGGCTAGGAATGAAGAGCTAGCTCTATAGAGCTTAAGCCTATTTATAACAAGCTTTGGACATTCTAATAATTTAATTGAAATTAACTAATTTCAATTAAACTTTAATTAGAATTACAAATAATTCTAATTAAATACCAATTATGCCCATATAAGATACAATATCTCATATTGGTCCTTATTTATTAAATATATCATATTTAATCGTAAAGTTTCTCAAACTTTACAATCAAGTCCAACTTAATTAAATTAACTTTGCTCTCTTTAACCCATTCTATATATAAGACCCATTAGGTTCTCAAATATGTTGACAATGATTATAAATTCTAATTCTAATTCATAATTAGAATTAGATAAATTAAAACTACTTTAAATTTATCTTTAATTCTCCAATTAATCAATTTTATAATCATAGATCAAGATTGGTGTCTAGAACGCTTCATGACCACCTAAATATCTAGGAATATCAAAGTGGTTTTTGACTAACTTTTTGCTCATGATTTTTCCATATAATTCAATCCTGTCATCAACCAAAGTTCCAATTAGACATAGAGCATGAAATTAATGTCTACTTTATTTTAAGTTCAATCATATTAGTACTCAGCTATTAGCTATTGATTTAATTAATGACATTTGTAAACTATTTACAAAGTGTCATTTCACCTTGGCCAAGGATTTTCGAATCAATACTAATCAAGAACAATAGAACATTCTCCCTAATTACTTTAGGGTGATGAATCATATCTTGATCACACAACTATCTTCATATAATTCATGATACATCCAATGACTACCGATTGAAAATCCCATGATTAAATAGGCCATAGATAGTATCAAAATGTAGCAATCCCTATATAAGATAACTTTGGTGATTTCAAGTCAAATAATCACTTATACAATCATCACAATGATAATTCCATAGACATAAAAATAATATTACAAATGGATTTCTCATATCAGGTTTGTTCATTGAATGTGTTTTCTAACAAGCACCCACATGTTTGTATAAGTATCTCTATACTTTAGCCTATGAGATCGACTATTTCCTTCATAAGGAAAAAAAAACACGTTTACTAGTTTTTTAATGTTCTATTAATGTCCAATCTTAATAGAACAACAACTAGGAACATCTAGGAATAATACATAAATGCAATATAAATCTCATAATTATAATCTTATCATAATTACATTTGCAATGTACAATTATTCCATGGATTTTATCATATACATCTAAACATATACAAGATCAATAATGCCTTTAAATAATTTGTCACTAACTACATTCAAAGCGATTGGCTATGGGGTATAAACCAACAATCTCCTACTTGCACTAAGCCAATCATTTGAGTATCTCATACCATATTATCATATGATGATTATTCTACTACTGGCTTAATTTGAGAATTCTACAAGATTCTCTATAGTGAGGCACTTACTTAATTATTATAACTTTCATCTTAATTATCATCATAATTATGAAATTTTGCCTAAATACATTCTTAGATATTTGACGAGACATTAGCTCCTTATGCATGCCCAATGAATCTAATATTTTACAGTACACTACTGTCTTGAACGCAAAGAAAATCTATTAAGTTCATTAAAAAAATTATTGATCCAATTAATTATTTCCACTAAATGAAAAATGTTTTATGGCTCAATTAACAACCATTGCTACATTGGAACGTTTCCAATCCTATTGTCCTAAGTAAATAAACCTTAATTAGGATTTACTTTTGAAGTCATAACCTTATCATCTTGAACTCAAATATCAACTCACACATAAAGTAATGGATATCTTTAGTACTTCATAAATATCTGATATCTCAAATACTAAATATCTTTAGTATATTATCTATATACTTAGACTTAGAATAAGTTAGTAACATCTAATATGTCTCTATAGATCTAATTCCCATAATTAGTTGTTAACTTTTCATACCCAACAAGATTTGTTCTTCGATAATTATGTGTTCAACAATTGAAAAGTAGAACTATTTGTTCTTTGTGAGCAATATGTCTCCACATACTCCCACTGAAGAGGACAACTATACTCCCACTGAAGAGGACAACTATACTCCCACTAACCTTCTTGTAGACATAAATTCACAATCATCTTCAAAAACAAACTTTTTGAATTCATCATGATAGTGAATTTTTCAATGTCTCATAGCCTTTCAACTATACATCAAATGTATCATTAAAGGCATTAGTTCCAATTATATGTAATTTTATGAGATTTGAACCTTTCAAATTTTATCTTACCCTTACTAGTTATCTTAAAAACCATTCTCATATAAGTATACATTGAATCAAACAATTTGTTCAATGAATCTGTAAGATTATATCCACTCTTTTAGGTATCCCATAACCTTTTATTATCCAATTCAGTTCTAAACTTAATGGATAATGTATGCTTCAACCAAGCATCACATTCTTGAATCATTAACTTTGACTCTTTTAAAGACCTAGCATTTCATATCTAATATGAAATCTTGCTAATTGATTAAATTGGAACTATTAAAGGTAATTTATTTTACTAGGCATCACTATAGAAGAAATATTGTTGCATCTTACAATATCTCATATTGTATGTTACTCCTTACATAAATCCGGACCCTTATGGAATTTTGTTATGAAGGTATTTACCAGAGAATCCAATTCCCTATAGATAATTGAAAATATAAAACTTGCCACAAGGATCTCATCGATGTGCTTCGGCATTCTCAATGCTTAATTTCTACTAGATTTAAATCGTTTTAATTTTTTAAAATTTTAAATCATTATTTCATTTAATACATATGACTATATCATATAAAGTTATTAGTAATATAATGAAATATAATATTATCCTTTTATGAATTGTTATTTCATCCAATACATCACATGTATAAGATTTAAGAATTTATTGCCATCATCCTTTCACCGAAGGTTGATTTGGTCATTCTTTAACTTGACAAGTTTCATATGATCCATGATCATAAGGACATATGTATCCTTGTATGTAACTTTATGATTCTTGTTTTTATTGATTTAACCAACATGGCATAAAAGGATTGTCTTAGTTATTTAACTTTTTAACTCTTGCCACTTATGTTGAACCTAAGTTTTTGTTGATCCAACACATACAAACTCTTTGTATAAAATTGGATCATCTACTTTTACTTAACAATCTATTTCTAACCATGCATTGAACATTACAACAACATTGAATCTAAATTCAGTATCAAATACTCATAAGCAAGAATTTGAAATACATATGATCTCTATCATATCATATATAGCCAAGAAAAATCATACAATCATTTTCTTCTTATGAAAACTATTATCATACTATAGCAAAGCCTGTAATTGTAGTCTATAATTATGTTTTCAGCAGGCTAAATTAAGTGAAAAAATTCCAACAAGGTATTATACCTTTCAGCTCTACTCCCTGCAACCCTTTGCATTTTGCTATCATAGTGTTAACATACATCTTTCATGTTGTCATCAAAATTTATGAGATGTTAGTCAACTCAAAATGTCAACACATTTTGTCATCCATAACATTTTGACATATCTTTAAAATTTTAACACCAAATCCTCAACAAGGATTATAACAAATTTGCAAAAATGGGCAATTTTTCTTTTATAACTTTTGAGAACACTTCTCAAACACATCCTATGTCCAATAACTTGGGTTCACTAACTTAGCATCAAATATACTAAACAAGGTAAGTTTCACTCATAAAAAAATAAATGTAAGAAAGCAAGTAATCAATTATATGCCATGATTACCAAATAAGATTAGGACTTTAATCATGCATTTGGTTACTGCCACTATTTTATTTGAAATAATAGCTTGTACTACTATTCAGAAAGATTACTCTAATCTTTATAGTGGGCTAAGATCCCATTCAAGTATAGTTGACCTCGAGTTTGCTCAACAAGCCAATTAGATTTAAATTAGGTAGATAACAACTTTATCAATCACATCTCATGTGACTCCTAGATCTGTTTGGTGACAACTCTTGCCAAAATATGTCTTATATATTGTTCCTAACTCTGGGTATAATTCATGCGATTATGAGTTTGCCCATCCAAGTTACACAAGTTTAGTTCATGTGATTATGAGTTTGCTCATCCAAATTACACAAGTTTAGTTAAGTAGAACCCATTATCATAAGACTAAACACATTCGGGTTAAAGCTGCCTTGAGTTTGCTCAAAAAACCTACAATAAATAGAAGTCTAGTTTATTCTTATAATAACGAAAGACACCAATCACGTTCTCAATGTATACTTAATATTTTAACAAGGGATTTAACTTCATTTGCTCATCAAACACAAATTGCATGTAAAATATCACGTATAAAAAGCATTCAATTTAACATGCATCCATTATAGATATATCAACCATATAAATAAAGCCTGCAATTTATGCATAAAAAACAAGCTTCATTTGATTCTAGTTATTGATCTTTATAATCTAAAGTAATATTTCCAACTTTTTGGAAAAATCAAATTAGATTAAAACCATTGACTCTTAAATAAATTAAATTCCTATTCCAAATAGAAATTTAATTTGATTTGAAGACAATTTTCAAATTTCATTGAAAACTATTTCCAATTATCTTGACTCCTTTGATAAAATTTAATTGAAAACAATTTTAAATAAATTTTACTTCGTACTTATTATAATTTAGAAAAACTCTTTTTCAAAATTATATAAATAACATATTATAATCTAATTAGAAGACTATTTCTAATCTCATTAGAAATTATTTTTCCTTAATTAGAAAATTATTTTCTAATATTAAAAGTAAATTACTTTCAAAATTAAATAAAACATTTTTCAAATTTAATTAAGAAAGTCATAATATATTATTTATTTAGAGATTGATTTATTAATTAATTAGAAAATCTTTCTTTAATAGATTAGAAAACTATATTTCAAAAATATTAAAGAAAGCTCTTTTTCTTGATAAATAAATGAAAACAATTTTTAAATTTTAATCAAGATAATATTCTTTATAATAAATCAAGAAACTTATTATTTATAAATAAAGAAACAATTTCTAAATAAATTAAATAATAATTCTCTAAACAAATAAATTTTTAATTTAATAAATAAAGAAACAATTTCTAAATAAATTAAATAATAATTCTCTAAACAAATAAATTTTTAATTTTAATTTTTCTTAATCAAATTGAAATAAATAAATTTGATTAAGAAAGATCTTTCTTAATTACTTAAGAAAACAATTTTCTTAATTTTAAGGAGTCTAGTTAATTAATTTCAATCTAATTGAAAATAATTAATTTTAATTTTAGAAACCATTTTTTAAAATAATTAAGAATTATATAATGATTAATCTTAATCAAATTAGACAAATAATTATCTTAATTTTGGAATTGAATGGATAGTTTAATTTAATTTAATGATCCAACTCCTTGAAAAGTTAAACTAAGTCAAAAAGCATTCATAATAAAATTAACCCTTGAAAATAAGTTTTTGTTAAAAAGGCAAAACAATTTTCACTTTATTAGGAATATAAATGAATTTAATCTCCATATTTAAAAGAAATTAAGAATTTTGTTTAAAACCATTAAAAACAAATTAAACAAGGAGAAGAGAGGAAGTGAGTGCATGCGCCAAATTTCTATTGCTTTCCTTTTCTGCTTCACGCTGTCTATTGCGTATGTGCTCCCTCTGCTTCATGTGTTGTCTACTGCTGAATGGGCATCCTCAGCCAGTGGCATGGCCATTGGTTCGTTTCTGACGTCGCCAACGAATGGCGATTCCATGCCACTAGTTCAATGGTTAAACCAGCATTAACTGTTAGCCGTTGGTTTCAACCTTTATTCCAGCATTCAAAAACCAAAATTATATTCCCATAACATAACACAAAAACCGAAGGCAACAACGCAGATTATCATAATCAAAAACAAAACTATTTTGCCAAGTCACGTCATTTTTCAAGAGATATCAGAACAATTATTGGTCTCAATGGCTTTGTTGTTTATGGGTTTGCAACACCCAAAAACTTACGAAGATTCAATCTTCAGAATAGAACCAATTAGCATAAGTAAGGATAAAGAGATGCAGCATGAAAATTTTTAGAAAACCGCTTCCGAAAAACACTACCCAGAAATCCAACAAATTAAACAATCCAAAATTCCCAAACAAAAACCGCAACAAAATATACGATGGGTTTCCCAAACCCAACTTCTGGAATCCAAATTCTAAATAGAAAGGGGACTTTTGAATTGGTTTTCATAAAATAAGCAACTTTGAATTATGTATCCAATAATCGCAATCGCAAGTAGAATCAATCCATATAGACTTGACTAATCATAATACTCAAATATGCTTCAAAAACTCCAGAACAATTCTAGGGTTCAAAGTTTTTCTAGGTTTCAATTTCCAAAACAAAGCAAAACCGAATATGTGCTTTAAGCTAGTTTCTGAATCGCAAACCCAAAGTAAAGGAACAAATTTCCAAAATATGTAATCTGACTGTTCTTTTTAGGGTTCTTACAGTATTCATCTGAAACACCTGTCAGATTTTGGTTGCAAAGATTTTGCAATTCAATTCCAAAATTATAATCAACAATAACCAAAAAATGTGTCAAATTATAGAAATAAAATCCTGCTCTTATACCCCTATTAGGAAACCTAGTTAGAATCCGATCCTAACTGCAGAAAAATAATTACAAAACTTTTTCACAATCTTTGATTTCCTAAAACTAAGATCTCTTTAATTCTATAAAATGATTAACACAAATCGTAATAAAGAGAAAACTTAATTCGTAACTTATTTTGAAGCTTGATCTTCATCTTGTCGTATCCATCGAATTGTTCTAGAAATCGATTCATTTCAACCACCATAGCCGCACAAATGTCCAGCCTCTAATGGTATCCTTTGAATAAGTTGAAAGAACTCTATAACTCTTACAGAGAGGGTTAAGCATAAAGTGCTAGCTCTATAGAGCTTAATTATAATAAGCTTTGGATATTCTAGTAATTTAATTGAAATTAACTAATTTCAATTAAACTTTAATTAGAATTACAAATAATTTTAATTAAATACCAATTATGCCCATATAAGATTCAATATCTCATATTAATCCTTATTCATTAAATATATCATATTTAATCATAAAGTTTCTAGAACTTTATTATCAAGTCCAACTTGATTAAATTAACTTTTCTCTCTTTAACCCATTCTATATATGAGACCCACTAGGTTCCCGAATATGATGGCAATGATTATAAATTCTAATTCTAATTCATAATTAGAATTAGGTAAATTAAAACTCCTTTAAATTTATCTTTAATTCTCTAATTAAGCAATTTATAATCATAGATCAAGATTGGAATCTAGCAACACATTATGACCACCTAAATATTTAGGAATGTCAAAGTGGTTTTTGACTAACCTTTCTGCGCATGATTTTTT
This sequence comes from Erythroxylum suave, assembly GCA_027563595.1. Taxonomy (NCBI): domain Eukaryota; kingdom Viridiplantae; phylum Streptophyta; class Magnoliopsida; order Malpighiales; family Erythroxylaceae; genus Erythroxylum; species Erythroxylum suave. The sequence goes on along the minus strand of JAOSBN010084584.1, from coordinate 25,188 downwards.
CATATAATTCAATCCTTTCATCAACCAATGTTCCAATTAGACATAGAGCATGAAATGAATGTCTACTCTATTTTGAGTCCAATCATATTAGTTCTCAACTATTAGCTATTGATTTAATTAATGGCATTTGTAAACTATTTATAAAGTGTCATTTAAGCTTAGCCAAGGATTTCTAAATCAATTCTAATTGAGAACAACAGAACATTCTCCCTAATTACTTTTGGGTGATGAATTCTATCTTGATCACACAATTATCTCCATAGAATTCATGCTACATCCAATGACTACTGAATGAGCAACCTGTGATTAAATAAGCCATAGATTGTATCAAAATGTAGCAATCCCTCTATAAGATAACTTTGGTGATCTCAAGTCAAAGGATCACTTATACAATCATCACAATAAGAATTCCATAGACATACAAGTGATGTTCCAAATGGATTTCTCATGTCGAGTGTATTCACTGAACTTGTTCTCTAACAAGTACCCACACATTTGTTTAAGTATCTCTGTACTTTAGTCTATAAGATCAACTATTCCTTCATAAGTAAAAAACATAACGTACGTTAGTCTTTTTACATTATATTAATGTCTAATCTTAATATGACAATGACTAGGAATATTAAGAATAATACATAAATGCAATATGAATCTTATAATTACAATCTTATTATAATTTCATTTGCAATGTACAATTATTCCATGGAATTTATCATATACATTTAAACTTGTACAAAATAAATAGTGCCTTTAAATAATTTGTCACTAACTACAACCAAAGTGATTGGCTGTAGGGCATAAACCAACAAGATACACCAACAATAATTCCAGTTTAGCATGGCCCTCTAGTGATACAACTTTCTTCCCTTCTAGAAAATTCAAAAACACTAAATATTCTAAACTCAGCGGCAATAGGTCTAGTTTGATAGAATCATACACAAGCAACGACAACTATCTTTGTTGAGCATATAAAAACTTAACATAGGGAGCGATAACTCTAACTTTTACTGATTCACATTTTGTGTTTTGCTTTTCTTTCTTTTTGTTTTAGGTAAAGAATTCTTGCTTAGAACTCACATGGAGGGTGAACTCCGATTTTTGTAGGCATATCAAATAGTTGATCAAGACCAACACACTTAACATTTTATTTATGGTAGAACCTACAATAAGTAGGCTTAAAGCTCAAAAAGTCACAAAAGAGAATTAATTTTATCAGACAGATGAAGGTGTAAACTAATGGGTTCTCCCATGGTCTCAATTAAGAGACTTTGTTACAACATGATAGAGTTTAATGCCATATATAAAAACAGAAGCGATTATAAAGAATGGTGTAAATTAGCAATTTCATAAGTTAAAATAGGGGAGCTTAGATGGAACATTCTTATTATAAACAAACTCCATAAAGGAATCTCTTATTTAATGCTAGATGATTTTAATTGTTTTTTTAGATAGGAAAAGATAGGGGGAAGTCTTCAACTTTGGGGAATAGGAGATTTGTTGAGATTATTGATTGTTGTAACTTGACCAACCTATATATTTTAGGACGCCCATTCTATTAGACCAATAGAGGAGTAAAAGCTACCAAAATCATTAAGTGCTCTAATAAAGCCTTCTATAACTACAAGTTATAGTTCATCTTTAAAGAGACAAGGGATTGCATTTACTAGTAACTGGTAAGGAGACTTGGTTATAGTTTGATAATTGGGCAAATTACAATCCTCTTGTCCCAAGAGATGAGTTGAGAACGTTCACTTAATGGTTTCCTCTCAATGCTCAGGTTAATAAGATTATTCAAGAAAATAGTTGTACTACAACTTCAGGGGCTTAGTCAAAATATAGACATATCTCCCTAACTACCTCCTTAATTTAGATGCCTTGGATATACATGTTTGGCTATCCAAAAAGAGGATTTTTCAATAACTCTTCTTGCCTTAATCTATTTAGACCTCAAGGTCTAATATTATATACTTTGGAAAAGAATCTTAATGCCCAAGAACTCATTGATCACTTGGCTAGTTGCAAGTGGTAGATTGAAAATCAAGGACAGGATCTATGGCTTGACAAAGCAACAATACTCACTATATAACCAAACCACCGGATACATTCCTCGCCTAATATTTTTAATGCAGGTATACTATGATAATTTGGTCAAGGATGCTACACAGTTTAAACATGAATTATCCAAAAATAAATTGGGATAGAATTCTAGCTGGGATGATATCCAATACAGGAAAATGGAAAATATCAAGTCTACTTAAGCTTAGCTTTTAAGTGTGCTATCTACTCCATTTGGCGTCAAACAAACTACATAATTTTTAGAAATTAAATGATAAAAAAGTATGTACTATCCCACAAAATTTATTGCTAAATTAGGGAGATATTAGTTGCTCACAATATTCGAGAGGGATTAAGTGTGTCAATGAAGGAAATATGAAACCTTCAGTCCTAAAACATCATTATAACAAGTAGGAAAGCAATATGTGTTTAAGTTTGAATTTCCTTTAATAATGTAATGTTGGTGTAGTATAGGTTAGATGTTTCTAACATTACTCCTAATATTGCTGCCTAGTTTAGATTAATCAATGAAATTCACTTAATTTTTTAAAATGAAAATGGATTGCATTTAGTATAGCTTACTCAAACCATTGCTTGATTTTTATTGTCAGTAGATCTTATGGTTTATAATCATATTCCATGTCCTTTCAAATTTGAGGTTACTTTGTTAACATATCCAAGTTATGTAAATTTAGTGTAACAAATTTGGTTGGACTTTTGATTTTGTTAGATCTATTACTAAAACTAGTAGAGGGCTTGTAGTTTAGAGCCTTTAGTTTCTAGTAGCATTCCTTATAATTTTTTTAAAAATATTTTTTCTAGAATTTGAGGAATTCGAAGGGCATTAGATAGACAAAATAATAGCTTCCTTTATAAGAGTAGATGACCAATAAAGTAAGACTATAATTTATTACTTGAACAAGAGGAACTATAGTAGCCTTATTGATCTATAAAGTAAGGAATTGACTCTAAAGCTAGAAATAAAAGGTTATTTCTTCTTTTAACTTTAGTTGATGAAGAATAAGAATGATTTGGTCACCTTTTGACAATAATGGCATATTATTTCTAGTGATCTTGTATCTTCTCTTAAGCAAAGAGAATTTAATACTATGTGCATTTGATTGTATAATTATTCCATAGTATGTTCAAAGTGAGTATCTTAAGCAATTGATTGTATAATTATTCCATAATATTTACCAATTATTAGCATGAAATTGCTTAAGATACTCACTTTGACTCATATATGATTTTAGGCACAATTCAGAAGCAAAGAATTTAAAGTGAGTTGAAAGCACGACATTTTGGCCATTTTCCAAAGATTCACAATCCTTTTTCTTTTTGGACCAAAAAGAAGAAAAGAAAATGAAAAGTAATAAAGAGTGAAGCATTAAAATATCTCACATCCATGCTATAAAAGTTGCACAGCCGTGAGTTTGTGTGTCACCACTGTGCAACAAGATGCATGGGTGTGAGTTATTCTGTACGGCCATGCAAGGTAGTAATTTATTTTGGACCGAAGATGGAGCAAGGCATGCAACAACTAGAAGCATGAAGCACAAGACGACAACACGTGCATGTTTTTTCTAGGAAATTAGGGCATAATCTGATCTAAACCACAGCAGAATAATCACGAAACTTTTTCATGACTTTTGATATCCTGAAAACCAAGATCTATTTGATTCTATAAAAGGATTAACACAAATCATAATAAAGAAAAAATTTGATTCGTATCTTATTCCGAAGATTGATCTTCATCTTGTCATCGAACCGTTCTCGAAACCAATCGGTCCTAACCACCATAGTCACAAAAATGTCTGGCCTCTAACATTATCTATAGAATGAGTTAAGAGAACTCTGTAACTGTTATAAAGAAGGTTAAACATGAAGTGCTAGCTCCACAGAGCTTAAGCCTATTTATAATAAGCTTTGGACATTTTAGTAATTTAATTGAAATTAACTAATTTCAATTAAACTTTAATTAGAATTACAAATAATTCTAATTAAATACCAATTATGCCTATATAAGATTCAATATCTCATATTGATCCTTATTTATTAAATATCTCATATTTAATTATAAAGTTTCTCAAACTTTACAATCAAGTCCAACTTGATTAAATTAACATTACTCTCTTCAACTCATTCTATATGTGAGACCTATTAGGTTCCCAAATATGTTATCAATGATTATAAATTCTAATTCTAATTATGATCATTTATAGTCATAGGTCAAGATTGGCATCTAGCAATGCATCATGACCACCCAATATTTTGGAATATCAAACTGGTTTTAACTAAACTTTCCATGTATAATTTTTCCGTATAATTCAATCCTTTCATCAACCAATGTTCCAATTAGACATATAGTATGGAATTAATATCTACTATATTTTGAGTTCAATCATATTAGTTCTTCATCGTTAGCTATTGATTCAATTAATGATATTTGTAAACTATTTACAAAATATCATTCCACCTTGGCCAAGGATTTCCCGAATCAATACTAATCGAGAACAATACTTTACAGTGATGAATCCTATCTTGATCATATAACTATCTCCATATAATTCATGCTACATCCAGTAACTATCGATTGAACAACCCATGATTAAATAGGTCGTAGATAGTATCAAAATGTAGCAATCCTTACGCAAGATAACTTTGGTGATCTCAAGTCAAAGGATCACTTATACAATCATCACAATGAGAATTCCATAGACCTACAAGTAATGTTCCAAATAGATTCTTCATATTGGTTCTGTTCAGTGAACTTGTTCTCTTACAAGCATCCACGCCTCTGTTTAAGTATCTCTATACTTTAGCCTATGAGATTGACTACTTCCTTCATAAGGAAAAACAAAACTTGTGCCATTCTTTTTACATTCTATTAATATCCAATCTTAATAGAACAATGACTAGGAACATTTAAGAATAATACATAAATGCAATATGAATCTTATAATTATAATCTCATTTGCAATGTACAATTATTCCATGGACTTTATCATATGCATCTAAACATGTACAACATAAATAATGCCTTCTAAATAATTTGTTACTAAACTACAACCAAAGTGATTGGCTATAGGGCATAAACCAACATTTTTTGCATGCAAGGGACATGGAGCATGAAATGCAAAGCTAAGGAAAATACACAGACAACATGTGGGGAGAGACCAAAATACGCCAACAGAGTGGGAAACAAGGAACCCAAAACGGCAATGTAAATGCACAACTAAGTAGTAGGAAACGATGACGCACAGATGATGGGCATGAGACTTTAAAACACATAACAATAGATTTCCAAGAATAATAAAATACTAACCAAAACAGTAGCATAACAACTTCTAAGGAGAAACCTAAAATGCAGATGTTTAGGCAAAGAAGCAACAAGGGTTTTCGAAAGTGTTGGTTTTAAATAAAAGAAAAAAGGTGTTATAGAGTATTATTCAGACAAGGAACAAAAAAAGAACAGCAGGGAGATACAAAATAGTAGTGAAAGAGGGGTTTTTGTGAGGGACATTTGGTGGGGCTAAAGGAAGTTTATTTTGAGAGAGACCCATAGAGGGGTAGCTTCCCAATAATGGTTCAAAGGTGACATCGACATCGAAGACCTGGTTAAGTGTATCTCTCAATGTATTTGTTGTTTATTTCTCTCTTATAGATTGATTGTGTTATCCTAATTTAATTGTTTAGGTCTTGTGTAAGAATGATTGATTACTCTATTTGATTATTTTTATGTAAGAACCTATTGCTAAAATCAAATACAATAAGTAATCGTTATTTTTCTGATTCATTTGTAGTAACTAATGATTCTTAATCATTAGGAATAACACAACTTATATTAAATAGTCTGAGCTTGTGTATTATTACCTAGATTGGTCTGTTTTTCTCACTCGTAAGGCAACTATCCGATTAAATCTAGAAAGCGTCTCCTACGTTATCTGATAACTCTGGTTAATTAATGAGCTCTTCTTAATTAACTTGAACCTAAGGAAAAACTGGGATTAGTAAAGCTTCTTGTTAATCTACGACCAATAGTTCAAGAACAGTTAAATGAATAATATATCATTGAAATATGTTTAATTAGGGTATAAGTCGAGATTGAACTAAAAAATCAAGTCCCTACTGAATTCTCCACTTTTATCATTTTCACATGTTTTTTTTAATTTTCTTTTGTTAGTTAGTTTTGTTTTATTTTCTTTTTATTAAACCGAACCAATTCCCCTCATAACCTAAACACCATTTAATTTCATTTCAAAAGCTATATATATATACTCTCTGTGGGATTGACCTAGACTCACCACTTCTATAGTAATAGTCTAGTTTATTTTGAATAACGTTATGATGCACAATCAATTTTGGCATTTTTACTAGGGAGTGTAGTGTTTTAATTTTTATTTGTGATTTTAATTCATGTTTTGTATATATTTGTTTATAATTAGTTTCTTTTCAGTTATTTTGTGATCTTTTAATTTTTTAATTTTGTGTTCGTGATTAAAAAAGAGAGAGAAAATTTGACATAGACAGAAGCAATTTCTTTTATAAGTCTTAATCTCAATCCATAACCAAGGTTGGACTGATCATCTTAACTTTAGTTATGGATGAGACAACCCACAAAATTACTTCCTTAATAGTATGCAAGATGACAGCAATTCTGTCTAGACTAGAAGTTTCTTATTATGAATCAGGTACATCTCTAGAAGATTTTCTTAGTACATCTCTAGAAGATTTGCTTAATATTATGACTACTAACAATATTCAACTTCAACAGCGTACAAGAGTTCCAGCAAAAAGTAAGACAATTTCTGCAAGATACAAGGTCTAGCATCCCATATTTAGAAAATCAACAAAACTCAGGTACTTCTCTAAAGGAATTAGATAATGTTTATGTTCTTAATACTTTGGATGACAATAAGAAGGGATGCAATTCCAGCAAGAAATAAGTTCTAGGATCCAAAACTTACCAAGCCAGATGGGTCAGTTAGCGGAAGCTCTCAACTACCTATTATCATAAGGAAAAGAAACACAAGTATCTAAACCTGAGGTATACCCAAAGGAAGTTAGCGTAGAGGCCTTATAGAGTAAAGAGGAGCTTAAGAACGTTGAGTGAACTACTCAAGCAATTGTTTGTATCAAAGAAGTTGAGGAGGAACTCAAAGCTAAAAAGGATATATCTTTTAACTTTATGTAAATGCACCTATCATTTATAGAACATAGCAATGGGTAAAGTATTATTCCTATAAGGATCGATTAATTACTAAGCCTAACTTTACTATTGTTAACTGATCAACAATGAAGTAAAAGAAAATATAATTTAACCATAAAATTATCCTAAGATTGATTAGGATTGCACTAAAATAAGATTAAAAAAATTATTAAATGCAACAACATAAGATTTAATAAAAATGACCCCTTAGACTGTTTTCATATTCATGATTCAATTATTTAATAAATTTTTTTATTTAGATCAAAAGAATTTTTCGATTTAATGAATTGCTCTCTCTCGAGTTACAACCACTTATCCTTAAATTGATTAATCAATATCTCTTATTTGATTAAAACCTCCAAAGATGTTTTAAGATATGTAAAATTTCATAAAAAAAAGGTTTGATTGTAATATTAAAAGATTTATATGAGTTTATCTCTTGTATACCATGTAACTCCCAATATCAATTCCTTAGTCAATTCATAAATATATTTTCTCAAACTATTGTATGTAAATTTAGATCTAATTTGTATTATAGAATAAAAATATTACAAAAGGCTGTAAAGAAACATTTTCTGATAAAATTCTCAATCCTGCAATGTTCCATACTTAGTTGGGATAATCTTGAATCTCTTTTCTCTATGAAGATGCTTGGAAGTCTAACCCTAGTATTTTTCTTTCTATACAAAAATATGGGCTCTTACACACCTTTGTGTATAACTGTTTCCTTACCCTGATTCCAAATGCCAAAATAGGCCATTGCACTCCCAAATTTGAAATTGTGCTTAATCTTCTCTTTAAATTCTTTCATCCAAAAAGGGAACATTAGCTATAGTATGCTCATATATGAGATTATTTTCACCAAAGATACTTTTCCTTTAATCTTGATGTGCAAAACTTTATAAGCCTTAGACAAAATCACATCATAACATTAAATACTGCCCAAATTACCTGAAATATCAAATAAAATTTAGATTACATATAAAATTATCTAAAAATTGTGTATGCTACGTGTATATAAAATCTCCCACAATTAAGGATTTGATAGTCCTTGAGAAAATTACTCATGATTGCTATTAACATAATCAAGTTTCAAATCTAAAAGTCAATAATCCAATTAAAATAATTAAGGAAGATTTATTCACTTAATTCCATTATTCGTTAACCACCTAGATCTCTAGATATTATAGTAACTCAAAATTCAACCTCAAACTGATTTTACATCTTTTTAAATTTCAAATGAAGTTAAATTACTATACCTTATATATAAAATGAGAATCATATAAATGAAATGAAAAACCAATAAGTAATTATCATTACTTCTATAGAGTATGAAAACCTTGCTTGAAATGTCCTCCTAAGCTTTTAAGGCAAATATAAATATTGGTGATAAACACATTAAATTATTGAAGTAGGTCACCATTTTAAATGGCTAATGGAATTATCCATAACTTTGATATATTTTCTTATATCAAAACTAACATAACATAATTTTTCATACCTAAAATTTATTTACTAATATTTTTATATTTTGAATTAATTTTCTATTAAGAAATGATGATAAATTTTTTTATTAAGCTACAAAAATAAAATATTGCTATGCTAAAATTATATTCATGGTATCATCATTTAACTAAAGAATAATTCTTAATATCACTATGTTAAATTTAAATCAAACTACTCGTTAATGACTTGATAACCTAATATAGTTGAATTACAAAGCAATATAGATGATAAATGCATATTTGACTATAATTACACATCCATATTTTATGTATTTCGCTTGATATTTTATAATTTATTGTATGTTTTGTACTTAATTCATTTTAAGCGCATTTAAAGTTTTATAACTCTAAAGTGCAAAATTTTTAAGTTTGTTCTTTTAATTTTCAAGTTGAACACATTTACACAGAGTTTCATGCTCTCTAGACGTGCTGGGACTTACATAGGTAGATGCACACCCACATAACTAATCGTGTAAGTCTGTAAAAAGCTACAATTTAGTGACCTACACGGTCAGCTACATGGTATTGTAGCAAACAGTGTAAGTTTGTAGTATACCTTCAAAATGCCCTAATCCTTCATTCTTTCTCATTTTCTCTCTTCTCCCTCTCTACTCATCATTGCCGTCTCATTCTCCAAACCCAGTTTTCAAGTTTTTCTTACAATTTTTCGACATCTAAGTAAGTAATCTTATCTATTTCACTTGTTTATGCATAATTTAATGAGTATTTTGCATTATTTAAGGAATTTCTTTCCCAAAAAGGCCAATTTTTGGATTTAAGGATTTTGTGAGATTTCTTGTGATTTTATGTTTAATTGTGATTTAATAGTTGAATTTAATCCTTACCTAATTGAATTAACGATTTAATTTGATTAATTGCATGTGAATTGGGTGAAAATTTAACTTGAATTATGGTATTGTGTGATTATGGCTCAGTAATTGTTAAATTGTGACATTTTTTTGAAATTAAGAATAATTAGTTGTTTTGATATTTAATTAAAGTTGTTATATCGCTTAGTTTCGGATCAATTTTATGTTTTGCAAGAGTTTAATGTTTAATTTCATCAATTTTGCATAATTGTGAAATTATGGTTTTTAATTTCAAATTTAAGGTTACGTTAGTAATTTAACAATTATGTTAGTTTAATTTGTTAATTGCATTATTTTTAATTTTAATTTTGAGATTTATTAGGCTATTAGTTAATTTTCCAATTATTTAATTTTTGTTTTATTTATTCAATTTTTTAGATTGTTTTTTAACAATTTGTATTATGTATTTATTTTTCTTTTTTAGATCTTTTTCACATTTAATAAATTATAAAGCGTAATAAATTTTATGTGTGGGGAAAAAGGTATTTTCTAATTTATATATGAATTTCTCACACCTATTTAAAGTTTCAAGCATAATGATGATATCACTACAAGATAAGGAGATCTCGAGGAAGCAAGAATGATGAGATGGCTCTTCAACTATGAGGAACAATTCCATAGGCTGAAAGATAAAAGGTTTTTGATTGACAGATTTATAGACTGGGAGGTGGTAAAGCAAGTTTGTTTAACCCAACAAGTTCAGGACCTTATTAACATTGACGTGTGGTCCTAACTCTTAGAGATCATAAATCAGTCTTATTGGAGCTAATGCTCAAGGTGCTCTCCATATTCTTTGAGGAGAGAGGTGGTTATAATGGGGATTGTCCTAACATGATCCTATCCTAAATGATGGGATATATGTTCCAAATAAGCTATTTTGAATTTTGCATCACAATAGGTCTTTATGACTAGCAGTTTATGGGGGCATTGGAGGAAAATGCACTAAGAACAAACTTTCCATATAAATTGTCCCCTTGACACTTCTTGTGTATACTTAGCACGAAGGAAGATTATGACCTAAGCAAATTCAGGACATCCACACTATGACGTCCCTCTCTCAAATACATTTATGGTGTTTTGGGTCACACAATGTAGCATACCATTCCCATAAAGCATAGCCCAAATATTCTAGAGGATATTTAAGAACATACTATATGAAAATGGTACATTAGGACAATCAACTAACTCATTAAAGGCATCAAACATATTATAAGCATTCTAAATGCTCAATTCTTCCCATTTCATTCACAAACATAAAAGTCACATGTATCATTACAGTTCAGAATCCATATATACATTACATATCATTCTTATGAGTTTAATCTCAGTACCAAAAATATAACATGAAATGGGATGCTAATACACAAGACATCTATCTAGACTCCTTAGATTCAGCTGATCAGACCTTTGAGTCATTCTTGTCCCTAAAATGCAAGTACTAGACTTCTACTATATAACCTCAATAGTTAGACCTCCCTTGAACCTGAAAAAACATCATTGCAATTTGATGAGTTTGCAAACTTAGTGAGTGAACCATCATTGATGTATTCACTCAAGTAAGATCGCAAAAATAAGTATATCATATCATCTAGTATTGAATATCACATCACATTTCATCATACTTCAACAAGTACATCAATTTTATCATACTTTCATAAACATATCATAACACATTTTCCATTATCTTCAACTGTAATTCACTATTTCAAATCACACATTTGATACATGTAGTGATGTATATGCAAATGCACATATGTTTCCATTTTCATTTTTGTTTTGTTGTGACCAAGTGCCTAACAACCTATTTTACTATCTTGCATCCATTGTGGACACCGAGGTCATTTCTAAGTTGTATCCATTATGGATACCGAGTCGATGTCATCTGAGCTTGAGGCTCTTTTTCACAATCCTAAGCTTAAAGCTCTTTTCCCACGTTGGTCACTCTGGTCACAACTCTTTTATTTGATCATGCATTTCAATGTAATGAGATGCATCATTTTATATTCCATGTTTTCATTTCAGTATAGCCATGTCATATATCAAGCTCCTTAGATCTAAATCCAACATTTATCAATCAATTGTACACATATTTCAAATTAAACATTTAATTAATACAGAAGCACATTAAATTGAGTCTACACATCTAAGTTAACTCACAGTATGCTACAAAAAAGATATTGCCTCGATGTTCTGGCAATGTCTGGATGTTGATGATCACCATACGCGTCTATCATCATGCAATCCATACATAGGTCACAAATCAATAATTTGTTTAATCGTATGAATATACAATCATGGACATGTATATTTGTCATGTTTCAATATATGCTTAATTTGTTAGAGTAGTGCTCTAAAGGCAATCACCTTTAACACTTTTGTACAAATTTTATTTTGATTACTAAAGCGAAAGGTAATTTTCATTAATTTGATATTCAAAAATATATGAATTTATATTGATTTTAAATTGAATTAACAAAGTCTATGATACAAAACATATCATGAAGAAAATCATGATGAGATCATGATAATGAGATTCATTTCATGTGCAATTATGTTAGTATTTAAATAATCCCTAGTCATAGGATTAATAAGATAGGACATTATTAATCCAAACAGACTAGCACATGTTATACTCCTTGATTTGATCAAGTAGTGGATGTCACAAACTGTAAGCATGAGATATTTAAAGTTAACATATGGATGCTTAATAAGAGTAGTAAGTACATCGGATGACCTGCAATGAGATTTTCATATGGATGATCTATCAAATGCCAATGATTAATCTCATCATAAGAATGGTGCAAATGTCCTTAGGCTTAAGGTACTTAAGGATATCTTAGATACTAATCATATGCCTTAACATCATTTCTTATTACCTCATAATGGGTCACTCTCAAGGTGATGATTGGGTACAACTATTGGTATTCGAAAGTGATCAGTGCATCATAACACTAGTCAAAATAAAATAACTAGACTAGTACTGTAGCAGTGATGAATCTAGGTAAATCCCAAAGGGAGTGCTCGGTTAGCTTGTGAAATGAAATTAATCGATGTTTAGGAAAAATGGGGTGCAGGGGGGAGGGGGGGTTTGGATTTGGGAATAAAAAATTAAAATGAAGTTAGACTAATAAAAATAAACTAAACATGCAAAATTGATAAAAGTGGGGAATTCGATAGGGACCCGGTTCTTTAGATCAATCTCATCCTACACCCTAGTTAAGCATATTTCATTGATTGGATGATCTTAAATCCCTCCTAGAAATTATTAATTGTGGGTTAATAATTAACTTGAGATTTCCTTTAGGTTTTGTTTAATCAAGATACAATTGTTAATTAAATCTAACCACCAAATAACCTAGGATACGATCTTTAGATTTAATTAGGCATTAGCATTATGAATTAGGAAAACCAATTAACCAAGGCAATAACCACATATGATATGTCATTTAACCTAGGTCATGTTATACCTAATGATTACGAATTATTAGTCGTTACACATGAATTTCAACATAATAATTACAAATTATATCGAAATTCTAGCAATGGGTATACAATTAAATGGTTCAACATATGCCTTAACATCTTTTCACAATCCCAATGGGTTCATACACAAATAATTAAATAATAATGAAAATTCGATTATCCATACACAAAACCCAAATCAATTAAATTTTTAATGAGAGAAATAAATAATCAAAAAATACACTTAACCTGGGTCGTTGGCGTCGATGTCACCTCCGAGCTGGTGTCAAGACGTTTAGCTCTTCATAGGTCTCTCCTAGGAAAATGCTTCATGACCTATTAATATCCCTATCGAAGCTCCCTTTGTTTCTCCTTGATTGCCTAAACTTCTTGTTCCTATCTACTATTCATCGAAGTGACAAATAAAGATAGTGGATTTTTGGCCTACCTTCACAATTCACTCACTCTTCTCTTAAAACACCACTCTCTTTTTTTTCCCTAAAGCCACTCTTCTTGTTTTATGCTCTTCTATTTCCTCCTTCTCTTCACTATAGCTGATGGGAAAATTAAAGTCTAGAGCTTTTGGTCCCAGTTCACTATTCACATAAATTTTAGCAACTTATGGAAAACATCTGTGCTTCCGCAAATGTCCATGTGAAACATAGACGTGGTGGTCTGCATTTCCACAGGTGGTCTGCGTGTCATTTTCTTGACAATGCAGGTGCTTTGCATGAAACATAAACTTCATTTTCTCTCCACTGTGTCGTCATTCCTGCTGGTTTTTTCTTCATGCACTATCATTTTTGATAGCTACTTTGATCCTTTTAATGGCTTTAAAACTTCATGCTTTAATCTTGTATTTGTATTCCATCATTAAATCCACTTGTAAAACCAATAGGAACACAAAATGAGCAGCTAAATTTACAAAATAGGAATGAATTAAATGAAATAACATATAAAAATATAGCAAAATTCATTCATAGCAAACACTCCCACACTTAGCTGTTGGCTGTCATCTGGCAAAACATTAAAATTAAGCTAAAAAACCCAAAAACATTTACTCAATTCCCATATTTTTCAAGACTATATAATCACAAAAAAGGATGAATGACTTTTAGAAATCAAAGCAAGAATTCAACATTCAATGCTTCTACTCATGATCAATCAATAAACATCATCTTCGGCAACCAAGCAATCTAATGGTAGACTCAAAAATTTGTTTAAGTAAAATATATCTATAGGCATACTCAACACCATTCATGATCATGACAATTTATAACTTTGCATATCATTTCATTTCTTCAACACTAAAATTCACATGCAAAATCATGAATCAAAGGACTTTTTAAAGTTGTAATGTGGGAAAAGGTAAGGTGAGATCTAATTGGGTCAAGTAGCATGAAAGCCATTAGGATAGTGAAACAAAGCAACACTCATCAAAAACTGGGTACCATCAGTTATGACAAATGCAACATTTATACTTCTCAACCCCATTCAACTCTCACACACTAACCATATGAAGCGTATACCAATCCGAAAGAATCACTCATACAATTTATACCAATAATACATTGAAACTACAAGAGTGAACCTTCCAAGCCAACATCTACCTTATATCCAATATACTCAAATAACCCATTCATCACAAATTTAGGAGAATGCATTAATCATAAATAACTTTTTAACATATATGCACTTGATCCTAGATACATTTATTTAAAAATACAATTTTTTCATTCCTTTTCTTTTTCTTTTTCTTTTCTTGTTCTTTTCTTTGTTCTTTCTTTCTTTTCCTTTTTTCAAACATTAAAAGAAACCATATTAACATGAGAATTTCAATGATACTGCATAACAAAACATTCCAACATTAAACAACCATACATATGTACACCCCCACACTTATACTTTTGTACATCCACAAACTCAACAATCACAATTGTTCCACTAGCTTTATGGCTTGGGTAGGACATTTGGGTACGTATAAAACATGTAATGTAATTAGTACATAAAGAAAAAGTATGAAGCTCAAAAGGGCTAATCAAAATGAAAAACCATATAATGGGTAGGCTATTTGGCTAATGTAGTTCGGAAAAACAAAGAACGCCTAATCATTTCCATGTTAATGCATGTGATAAAAAATATGGTCTCGAACGGAAATTCAATGCAAAATTAGGATGTACATGTCATAAAGGTCACATATTATCAAAAGACAATGAGACTGATATGAATGTGTTAATCAAATAAGTTCACAATCTCACTGGCTTTATCTACCACTAGTCACTACTCTTCTAAAGATGATACACATTAAGTATGTGCCAAAGTTGCTATGAAATTCTCTAGTCAATTCATTATATAATCATGATTAAATAATCCTAAAAGCAATAGAAAACGAGAAAAAGTTTCTTTGTTTATTTTATTCTTTCTCTCATTTTGATTGAAAGCTTTAAAACAAGCAAAAATAAACCAAGAAACACACTTGCGTAAAAAAATATGAAAATTTAAAGAAAAGAAATTTGCTCCCCTTAAGTTGCCTCCAAAGAAGTGCCTTTATTTAGGGTTGTTGTCTTGACTCCTTCTTCTCCTCACGTGACAAAATTATGATCTTCTGATGGCATATGCGATTCTTCGACGTGAGGTTCTTCAGGATAAGGTCTTGGTTGATAGTTGTTTTCGTTTAGCTCCTTCCCTATCCTCAAACTTTCAATCTTGATTAAGTCCATGCACTTGGAAAATATTTCAAAGATCTCTTTGGCTTTTTCTTCTTCGTTTAATTCCTCTAACCTGCTATGTAAAGGTAAAGAGTCAGTCTCAACAATAATAAACTCATTTTTACCATCAAGCTAAAAGATGTGTCTTTTTCTGCTTCGAGCTCCTCCTCTACTTCTTCTACACAAGCAATTCATTGAGGGTTGACCTCAAAATTCTCAAGCTCCCTATCACTTTGTAAAGTTTCTGCAAAAATGTTCATTGGGTACACCTCGGGTTGATACAACTGCTCTTTCTCACTTTGTGGTTCCAGATGATTAATATCTCCCAATCGAGGCAATAAATCTTGCTGAAATTGTAGAGCATCCTGTCGAATTTGGTATACGGCTTATTGAAACAACTGTTACATATTATGTTGGAACTATTGCATATCCTATTGAATTTGTAGATTTTTAGAAGCCATAATATTAGGCATTTCTTCTAGAGATGTACCTAAGTCGTATTGGTTCTCTAAATCTTAGGTGTTAGACCATGTAGTTTTTAGAAATTTCCCTCCATCTTAATAGAATTGTAGAGTATTCTACTGCAATTGCAAAGTATTAGTGCTCACAATATCAATCAACTCTTCTAGAGATAGACTGGAGTTGTGATAGGAAACTTCTGGTTTGTATGAGAATTGTTATGCTTCCTGCAAACTATCTTGGAAGTAATTCTGATGGTTATCCCGTCCATAACCAAAGTTAAGTTGATCAGTCCAACCTTGGTTATAGGATTGAGAATAAGAGTTAAAGAAAATATTACTTCCATCTATTATTTTTTTAATAAATCACAAACACAAAATAGAATAAAGAAAGGATCACAAAATAACTAAAAAGAAATTAAATACAAAAAATATAAACAAAACACCAATTAAATCATAAACAAAAACTAAAACATTGCACTCATGAAACAGAATAAAGAAAGGATCATGAAATAATTGAAAAGAAATCAATGACGAAAAAATATAAACAAAACACGAATTAAATCGCAAAAAAACTAAAATTTTGCACTCCCCAGCAACAATGCCAATATTCTGACATGCGCATTCTAACACTAGTCTAAATGAAATATCAAGATTACTACTGTAGTAGTGGAGAGTCTAGGTCGATCCCACAAGGAGTGTTTGGTTAGCTTATGAAATGAAATTAATCGATGCTTATGAAAGATGGGGCGGTTTGGATTTTGGAATAAAAAAATAAAATGAAGCTAGACTAATAAAAACAAATTAAAGAAAACTGGAAAAAAATTGATAAAATAGGGAATTCGGTAGGGATTTGGTTCTTTGGTTCAATCTCAGCCTGCACCCTAATTAAGCATATTTCAACAATTTTTTTTCTTAAACCTTTCCTATTAACTATTAATCGGGTGTTAATAATGAACCTGAGTTTTCCCTTAGGTTTTGTTTAATCAAGATACGATCGTTAATTAAACCTAACCACTGAATAACCTAGGATACGATCTCTAGATTTAATTAGGCAGTAACATTACAAATTAAGAAAACTGATTAATTAAGGCAACAACTACATACGATGTGTCATTTAACTTAGGTCGTGTTATCCCTAATGATTAAGAAATCATTAGTCGCTACACATGTATTTTAACATAACAATTACATATTATATTGAAATTCTAGCAATGGGTATGCAATTAAATGATTCAATGAATGTATTAAAATCATCCTTTCATAATCCCAATGGGTTCATACACAAATAACTGAATAATAACAAAATTCCGATTATCCAACACAAAACCCAAATCAATTAACATAAGATAACACAATCAATTTTTAATGAGAGAAAGAAACAAAAAAAACTAAAAAATACCCTAGCCGTGGTCATCAGCGTCGATATCACCTCCGAACTAACATTGCGACATTTAGCCTTCCATGGGTTTCTTAAGAAAATGCTTCAGCCCCCACACTTATAACCTTACCAAAGCTCCCTTGGTTCTCCTTCACTGCCCAAGCTTCTTCTCTCTTTCACTATTAATTGAAGTGACAAATAAAGATGGTGGCTTTTAGTCCACCATCACTATTCACGTCCAATTCACTCTACTCACTCCAAGCCATATCTCTTCTTCTTTTCTGTAAAGCCATTCCAGCTGCGCTACTCTCTCTTTACGCCCTTTCACTGTAGCATGATTTGAGGATTTTACTTCCTTAGTTTTTGGTCCACCACTACTGTAGCTTCTTCACTTAACCAAATCTGTTAAACGCAAGTTGTAATGCTAGCATTTAACGTAAGATGCAACACTAGCGTTTAAAGAAACATACGTTAAACGATCGCTTCCTTCTACTTTGTCCTCTTCGTTTTATTCATTTTTAACTGTCATTTTGTTCATCTACTGCTCCTTAATGTGCTATCATTTCACTCTTTACTTGATATTGATTTTTTTTGTCTTCTAATTTTCTTCTTCTTGCTCCGTGAAGACAAAAGAAAATTAATCTTCGAAAATAGCCCAAACATAGTGCTTTCGACTCACTTTAATTTCTTTGCTTCCAAATTGTCACCTAAAATCATATATGAATTAAAGTAAGTATCTTAAGTTTTTTTGTATCAGTAATCGCTAAGTGTAAATGATTAAATATATGAACAATTAGACACATAACAATTTGCCCACATTATAACCCTAAAAAGTCCTTTGATTCATGATTTTGCATGTGAATTTGAGTGGTGGAGGAATGAAATGATATGCAAAATTGTGGATTATCATGATCATGAATGGTGTTGAGTGTACCTATTAATATATTTTAGTTAAACACATTTTTCTAGTTTACCATTAGATTGCTCAGTTTTTAAAGGTATTGAATGTTGACTGATCATGAGTAAAAGCTTGGAATGTTGACATCTTGCTATGACTTTTTAAAGTCACTCATCTTTGTTTGTGATTATATATTCTTCGAACATATGGGAAATGAGCTAATGTTTTTAGGTCTTTGAGCTTAATTCTAATGTTTTACTCGAGGATGGCCAAAAGCTAAGTGTGGGGGAAATTGATATGTGTCTAATTATTGATACATTTAATCATTTACACTTAGCGATTAATGACGCGAAAATGCTTATAATATTCACTTTAATTCATATATGATTTTAGTTAAAATTTGGAAGCAAAGAAATTAAAGTGAGTTGAAAGCACTTTATCTAGGTTGTTTTCTAAAGATTGATTTTCGCTTGTCTTCATAGAGCAAGAAGAAGAAAATTAAAAGATAAGAAAAAATCCAAAATACAAAGAAGAAGTATGCTTGCGAGAAAAATGAAGAAAAAATTCTATGGCAACTAAAGAGTGAAATGATAGCATATTAAGGAGCAGCAGATGGAAAAAACGACAGTTCAAAATGAATAAAACACAAAGGACAAAGCAGAAGGAAGCTAGCGTTTAATGTATACTGCGTTAAAGGCTAGCATTGCAGCATGCGTTAAATGTTAGCTCTAGCATTGCAGCTAGCGTTGAAAGCTAGCATTAAATGCTAGCATTTAATATATTTGGTTAATTAAAGAAGCTACAGTAGCAGTGGACCAAAATCTAGGGAAGTAAAATCATCAAATCACGCCACAATGAAAGGTTGTGAAGAGAGTAGTGCAGCTAGAGTGGCTTTAGAGAAAAGAAGAAGAGAGGTGGCTCGGATTGAGTAGCGTGAATTGGAGGTGAATAGTGACGGTGGACCAAAAACCATCTTTATTTGTCACTTCAATGAATAGTGAAAGAGAGAAAAAGCTTGGGTAGTGAAGGAGAACCAAGGGAGCTTCGGTAAGGTTATAAGTGTAGGGGATGAAGCATTTTCTTGAGAAACCGATAGAAGACTAAACATCCCAATGCCAATTCGGAGGTGACATCGACGTCGACAACCTTGGTTAAGTATATTTTTCAGTTTTTATTGTTTCTTTCTCTCATTAAAAATTGATTGTGTTATCCTATGTTAATTGTGGATATCAACGCATGTCTCTGGTATAAGGTGGCGATCCGAATCTAAAATAGAAATAAAATAAAAATGTAAATACAAAGAGTTTGAATGAAATCATAAGAATATGTATGTTGTATACTCTATTTCATTTCCCTTGGATTGTAGTTCAATTGGTCAGAGCACTGCCCTGTCAAGGCGGAAGCTATGAGTTTGAACCGTGTCAGTCCTAATGAATCCAAATACAATAATCCAATCACAAAAGATATCAATTCATCTCTCCATTTTCTGTGAAAGGGTGACAACTAATCAAATTTTATTCCTAAGATGGGTTTTGTATATGGATAATCAAAATTTAATCATTGTTCAATTATTTGTGAATGAACCCATTGGGAATATGAAAGGATGATTTTAATGCATTCATTGAATAGTTTAATTGTACACCCATTACTAGAATTTCAATATAATTCATAATTGTTATGTTGAAATTCATGTGTAGTGACTAATGATTCGTAATCATTAGGGATAACATGACCTAGGTTAAATGACGCATCGTCTGTAGTTGTTGCCTTGATTAATCATCTTTCCTAATTCATAATGCTACTACCTAATTAAATCTAGAGATCGTATCCTAGGTTATTCAGTAGTTAGGTTTAATTAACTATCGTATCTTGATTAAACAAAACCTAAGGGAAAACTTGGGTTAATTATTAACCCATGATTAATAGTTGATAGGAGAGGTTTGAGAATAATAAATCGTTGAAATATGCTTAATTAGGGTGTAGGCCTAGATTGAACCAAAAAATCAAATCCCTACTTAATTCCCCACATTTTATCAATTTTCATATGTTTTCTTTAATCTATTTTTATTACTCCATTTTATTTTTTATTCCAAAATCTATACCCCCTCCCCACCCCCATTTTTTCTAAACACCAATTAATTTCATTTTATAAGCTAACTAAACACTCTCTGTGGGATTGACCAAGACTCACCACTGCTACAGTAGTAATCCAGTTATTTTATTTTGACAAGTACTACAACGCGTCAACCAAATTTTGGCATTAATCAGTGTTTAGGAAAAATTTTGACTGGTGAGTCGTAAAACTAAAACTAGTCAAAATAAAATAACTAGGCTACTACTGTAGCAGTGGTGAGTCTAGGTCGATCGCACAGGAAGTGCTTGTTATCTTATAAATTGAAATTAATCGGTGTTTAGGAAAAATTTGGGGGAGGGGGGTGTTTGGATCTTGGAATAAAAAAATAAAATGAAGCTAGACTATTAAATACAAGTTAAAGAAAACATGCAAAATTTGATAAAAACTAGGGAATTCAATAAGGACCTAGTTTTTTAGTTCAATCTCATCATATACCCTAATTAAGCATATTTCATTGATTTGTTGTTCTTAAGCCTCTCCTAAAAACTATTAATGGTTGGTTAGTAATTAACTCGAGTTTTCCTTTAGGTTTTGTTAAATCAAGATACAATCGTTAATTAAACCTAATCACCAAATAACCTAGGATACGATCTCTAGATTTAATTAGGTAGTAGCAATATGAATTAAGAAAACCGATGATACTACATACGATGTGTTATTTAACCTAGGTCATGTTATCCCTAATGATTATGAATCTTTAGTCGCTACAAATGAATTTCAACATAACAATTACGGATTATATAAAAATTTCTAGTAATGGGTATGTAATTAAATGATTCACTGAATGCATTAAAATCATCTTTTCATAATCCCAATTTGCAAATTGGCATCATGAAACTCTTCATGATTTGATTGAATTAAGAGTTAATTCAAGTGCCTAAAATAACTAGGAACCTAAGGGTCACATGTATAAAAGATCGGATGAAAATCATAATGCGTATTACTATTTTTAAGTAGGCCACGATCGTGACCGAAGGCAAGCCTGATTTTAAGTAGGCCACGATCATGACCGAAGGTACCAATTGGTATATAAGTGAGTTCTTCACTTATATACACAAGAGTGCAACCACTTCTTACACATTTAAGTGAGAGCATAAGGGCTCTAGAAGAGTTCTAGAGTGAAAGAGAGGTGTTAAGAGTCTTGTTCTTGCAATTTATGTAATTGTTATCTGAATCAAAGTGCATGCAACAAAAGTCTTGATCTTTCTTTTTATTTTGAGCAACTACTAGAACTCATCTAGTTTGGTGCTCAAATCACCCTTACACCTTGTTTCTTCGTGATCTTTACATGTTCTTGGGTGATCAAGGAAGGGTTAGGTGTTTGCAATAACCCAAACAAGGAGAAAAAATAAGAAAGGAGGAGAAACAAAAGGTTCAAATGTTTTATAGTTGGTATTCTTTTACATATCCTTGCATGCATGTGTGATTTTGTTTTTTCGAGGTTATAATGGTGTCGGAATCTAGATTTTGACACTTCCACTACATTATTATGCATGTAATGCATGCATCCATAGCATCCCCAACACAATTGACTTTCTAGGTATGTATTCTTATATAACTATCTTGACTATTCAAACATTATAGCCTGTATATAACTAGTTTGCAATTAGGTTTATACCCTAAGTAAGCTTGATTTACTCCAAATTCATCAATCATACATTCCCTAAACTTTTCTAGCAATGTATAATCATACCATTTCCTAATTCTCATTCATTTATATCTAATACACTTTACTCTTGTCCTTAAGATTATATTTGCATTCATAAGAACACCTTTATCCCTTTGACAACTAAAAATGTATAGAGTTGGAAACATAGATATCAAAACAGTCCATTCTTTCAGTTATGACTTCAACTAACAACCTAAACTTATTTAGCTCTTTAACTAATTAATCAAGCAATAATCTAGGTTCATTCCAAGCCTTAATCAAGTCCACATACAACAATTTAAAGTGACTTTTCTTCAACTAGTTCAACATATACATAAAACAAAAATTATCAATCAAGAATTAGGCCTAGGATTGTGGGGGAACTTGCCACTATTGTGATAGAAGGCAAATAGTTAGGCTATAATCATGCATTGAGAGACACGATCATGCATAGTCCTTCTTCCTCAATTCTCCCCAAATTTCACATACTTAGAGACATCACTACTATTTGAGTTTTTCCGAAATTCATGTCCTATAAAGCTACTTCACTTCATGCTAGTCTAGCTTCTATATTGATTAGATCAAATCCCATAAAAATCTACTCATTTTCTTCATTACCATTCATTTCATACCATCATAGATGCATTCATAACTTTTCCAAATTTGAAAACACTTTATTAACACCTATATTTAACATGAATTCATGATCAATTATAGTTCAAATCCCAACTTAAATCATCCATTTAACAACCCATAAACCACTATTGTCATGCATCCAAAAACTTAATAGAAAATACCCCTTTACTTCATCACTTTCCAGCATAATGCCAACACCAATACCACATTCAATCCATCCCTAATCATTCATCACAATTTCTACTAACACATGCCACAAAGATCAGTATTTCACCCACTTGTTCAACTCAAATGCCATCTTAATGTATCAAGCCTGCTTTGCCTCACATGTATGTAAGATCATCTCAAGAACAATGTGGGAGTAGGATGGTTTCAGCAAAGACAAGAAGATAACAACAAATACAACAATGTTCTACTTCTATAATTATCTTTATGAAGAATTTTTGCATGGATTTTAGTGTCAAAATTGAACAAAATTTAGGCAAAAACACAGAGATGTGAGGGAGAAGTAAATTTTGATAATAAGAGGAAGAAGAAGGAGAGAGTTTCAACAGAAAACAATAAATGAAGAGGCTTTGCATATGTTGGGCCCCGTTTCTGAAACCCAACATTCGAAGGTCGAAACAGCCTGGAGGACCCATCGCTCACAACTTCTGGATCAGATTTGGGAAACTTCCAAATCCTTCAAAATTTGTCCCCTCAACAACTGAAGTTTCGAAGGACACCAAAATACTCAACTTGGTTCAGAAATAAAGAAGTTATAGTTAAAATCCTACCAGCTCTCATAGATCCGAGACTGAACACTATACCCGATATCCCCAAAACACTGAAACGAGTTCAGAAAATACCCAACTCACACTCTATGAATCGATCCGTTCACATCGATTAAATCCCCTATTTCGAGTTCAGAAAAGAAGGTCTATGAAATTCATAGAGAGATAAAGGATTGTCTTAGGAATCCTATGCATAAAAAATCATTTCATTTGGGGGTCGGACGAAGAAGTTAGGGCCAAAAGAAACAGACAAGGTGCACCGGACGAAGTGCACTAGACGAAGTGCAGGCGAAGTGCACGAGGCGAAGTGCAGACGAAGTGCACGAGATGAAGTGCAGACAAAGTGCACGAGACGAAGTGCAAACCAAGTGCACGAGACGAAGTGCAGACGAAGTGCACCAGACGAAGTGCACCAGACGAAGTGTACACTAGATGAAGTGCACCAGACGAAGTGTACACTAGACGAAGTGCACACTAGATGAAGTGTACACTAGATGAAGTGCACACCAGACGAAGTGTACACTAGACAAAGTGCACACTAGATGAAGTGTACCCTAGACGAAGTGCACATCAGACGAAGTGTACACTAGACGAAGTGGAGTCAACTCAGACGATAAAATAGTCAACCACAGACGGTAAACACAGACGATCTGTGGTCAACTTAAGACGATAAAATAGTTAACCACAGACGGTAAACACAGACGATCTGTGGTCAACTTAAGACGATAAAATAGTCAACCACAGACAGTAAACACAGACGTTCTGTAGTCAACTTAAGACGATAAAATAGTCAACCACAGACGGTAAACACAGAAGATCTGTGGTCAACTTAAGACGATAAAATAGTCAACCACAGAGGGTAAACACAGACGATCTGTGGTCAACTTAAGACGATAAAAATCATAACTTGTGGCTCCTATGTCCAAAAATCCTATACTATATACCGTTGGAAAGCTAAGAGAAAGATCTAAAACTTCGAGAAATCACATTTGTCTAAATCAGCCTAGATTAATCTATAAAATATCACCATCATACCCAAAAGGGAAAATCCTTCATTTCTCAATTTCACTCCGAATAAAGAATATACATACATAGCTTTAAATTTCATAACAACTTGTGCATCACTAATTTAGCACAGGGTTTCGACATACATAAGATGCTCAATGTATGATATGCTTATAAAGCTATCCAAAAGTCTAGTTACTAACTTAGTACAAAAGTATCTAATGCCTTGGAGTTTCCGATGCCTTGCAAGGTTCACGATCGTCTTTCTTTGCACCTGAGGAGGGAAAGTGGAGTGAGCAATCACGGCTCAGTGGCTAATAGTTTTTATAGCTATTTGCAATTGACCAAAGTCAAGCATATGTATAATACATAAGTCTAGTAATTCTTGCATCCATACTTTATTTAAGCAATTCAAACATTCATCAATTGAGAGCAATCTTCATAACA
>JAOSBN010084574.1:0-12290 GCA_027563595.1 Erythroxylum suave | reverse complement strand
TAAATCCTGAATAATTAGATAAAGAAAATTTTTCATTTTGGATTTGTTTTAATTTTCTTTTATCTATTAGTATTTCTTGTCTATATTCTCCACATTGTTCTATCTGATTATCTATTACTGGTTCAATATTTCGATTATTTATATTTTCTACTTCCTTTTATTCTATATCTTCTTTAGAGGTATATTCGGTATCAGTTATAATAAAAATGCTCTCATCCGAGTCAATATTAAAATCATCTATTCTTATAAATTCTCCTGTATTTATCATTTCTTCAATATCACTATCTATTTCTATTTTCTTTTTATTTTTCTCATTCCTTTTAGGACAATTATTAGCATAATGACCTATTTGTTTACAACAATAACATCTACATTCTTTCGGATTTGTTTTTCTTCTTTTATATGTAGCTTTATAAGCTTTTTTATATCGTTTTCTTTTATAATATCTTGCTTTTCGCTTTCTAAAATAAGATTTCCTATATTTATAGTGTTTTTTCTTTTTATTTTTTCCATAATAATAAGGGCTATCACATCCTATCATTATGGCATCTTTGGTTTGTCACAGCATAAGAAATTGTTTTTCTTAATCCTTTAGTAGCTTTAGCCAAAATCGCATCAGCACACCAATTACTTAGTTTATCTCTAGCATGTTCTATTCGTTTTCCTAACGTATCTATATTTCCAGGATTATAAGTTTCTATCAATTTAGAAGCCCAAGGACCTGGAATTTTAGCAAAAAATAAAGGTAAATAATTACTAGTATCTGTAACCTGATTATAAATATTATAATAATAATCCTAAAAGACACAAATATATCTTTCTGTTTCACACATATCACATAGTTGTAAACCCATCAAAATAGTAGTATATCGAGTTATAGTATTAGGATCCTTAACATATTTACCTTCACCATGAAATTCTAATCTAAATGTTTCTACTACTCTAGTTATAAAATTATCAGGATCCGAATATATCGATTATTCAGTTTCTTCGTTTATATTTTGCCAAAATCTCTGACCACTATTTAATAAAGTTTTTTCCATAAATCCTTTGGTAGTTTCAAAACCCATTTTGTTTACTACAATGGCTATTCTTAAGGTGGTTTCCCATTTATCAATTGTTTCCTCTATATTAGCAATACAGTCTAAGTCTAAGTAAATTCCAAATGGATTTATTGTATCTGCTTTTATCTTTTCATAAGGTGTATATTTATCAGAACTAGTTCTTGTATACAACAAACCAGCATATCCTGTTATAGGTCTGTCAAAACTTTGACTCTGTCTAGATCTAATATTTGGTTCTGTACTGGTCCTAGGTATATAAGTAATGTTTGGATTTTTTTGCTTTTATACCTATTGGTTTAATATTAATAAAATTATCTTTGAGGTCTAAGTTTCCGATTTGTGTTATTAAATTATCTACTTCTGGTATGATATAGTTTTCATTATCAGAACTAATTTCTGACATTTCTTAACTTTTCTACATGAATAATAAAAGGATTTTTAATTGTCTCCTCTTTCTTCATCTTTCTTTTCTGTAGACATTATTTGTTTGTCTTTGTCTTTTTTAGTAATTTGATGATTTATTAAGGACTTTATATCAAGTGTTATATGTTCACAATATTGTAAAATCTTTTGCCCACAATAAATTATTATTTTCTGAATTTCAATTAATTCTTTATCTATTTTTAAATAATCTTCTTGCTCCATTAATATTTTAAATTCAATATCCATCGTGAATTAGAAAATAGTGCAATATTAATATAACAAAGCTTAATTCGATACTAACAATCCAACAACATAAGCATATCAATTTGTATAAAATAAACAACGCTAACAAACTTACAACACTTTGTTTCTTCAAATCGTCGATCGGCTCTGATACCATTACAGGGGAGGGGTTCATAAACCGCATTTTTCTCCAAATTGAGATTTAATAAATCCCTTCCTAATTCTTTTTCAAAGTGAAAATCTATTACAGTCTTTCTTCCATATCTAGAGTTTTTAATATAGTCTAAAATTTGTATTTGTTTTAACATGAAATACATTATTGGTTTATAATCAGGTCGTCTAGTATCTCTGTCTTGATTATTTTCCATTTCGGCCTGATATTGAGACAATATTTCTTCTATCAAGATATCTATATTTTCTTTAGTAGATAAATCTAAAAGAACTAACTGTTCTCTAAAGGGTTCAGCATTCATAACGAATAGAATTCTTATACTATTTCTACATCATGACAGAACAATATTAAGAGAAAGAGGTCCAACATGCTTTCGTACCTGACTTCGCTTTGACCCGAATATTACCTAATCGCACCACAGAGCTTTTACCAAGCGTTTCAGCCGCAACCTATATTGCTATAGGTAACTTTCCTGTAGATCCTTCAGTAATACCTAACACAACTTGATTTCGTTTCCTACCTTCAAGCATAAGAAGTAATTTAAGGAAGTATTTGGTGTTTTTCTCTTAAAAAGTCTTGAAAGATATAGAAGTAGTATAAGAAAGAGAAAGCGTTGATTGATAAATGGGGCACATTACAAGAAGAAAGTATGTGTGGAGGTGTATATATATATATATATAGATATATATGTGTGTGAGAAGAAAGTATGTGTGGAGGTGTATATATATATATATAGATATGTGTGTGTGTGTGTGTGTGTGTGTGTGTGTGCGTGTGTGTGTGCGTGTGCGTGTGTCTGAATGTATATATATATATGCATGCATGCATGTATGTATGTATGTATGTATGTATGTATGTATGTATGTATGTATGTATGTATGTATGTATGTATGTTTGTTTGTTTGTTTGTTTGTTTGTTTGTATGTATGTATGTATTTATATATGTATGTATGTATGTATGTATGTATGTATAAAGCAAAAGAAAAATGTTTAAATAAATGTATCAAGGTTGAATAGGCTATTTAAGTATGTTGAATATGTGGTAGATTTTGCTTTCAATGGTCACTCACTATGGTTACAAAGCCTTACTTATGACCTACTTTTGTGAGTGATTTATGTTTCATATGGTTTGTGTGTGAGAACTCGAGTTGAGCTGTGAGACATCATTTTTGCTCAACACAGTTGATGTACATAATTGTGAATGAATGTTGATTTTTGCACTTGATGTTACATTAAGTGTTACTTTGTTTCACTAGGTCTAATGACTTTGATGCTACTTGACCCAAATACATCTCACCTTACCTTTGCCTACATTACAACCTTGAAAAGTCCTTTGATCCACGATTTTGCATGTGAACCTTATTGGTAAAGAAATGAAATGATATGCAAAGTTGTGGAATGTCTTGATTGTCAATGGTATTTAAATGCATCCAAGAATATATGTTATTTAAACATATTTTCTGTCGGATCCCATTCCCGGAGCCCGGCTATGGCATTCGAATATCCAAACATTTCACATAACCCTTGCATTCAACACTAACCCCCCTTTTTGGGCTCATCTCCATTCAAGCCTAAATATGTCAAAGATTAGCATTGACGAGTCCACAATTTGCACATGTATATGCTTCGAGACAATAGCCTAACTTCTTAATTTCTCCTTCTGTGTTTGGCCCATCGTCTGGGTTTCACTAACTTATCATCTGTGTTTGACTTTGTTATCTTCTGTATTATATCGTCTATGTTTCTAACGTCTGCCTTGCTATCATCTGTCTTTCTTTTGCGTCTGCCTCTCATTTGCATGTACGTATGACGTCATCACAGATGATTCCTTTCATCTTCGTTTCTTATCGTCTATCTTTTATCGTCCATCTTCGACTTTTTATCGTCTTGGTTTCACCCCCTATTGTCTGGGTTTGACCTCCTATCGTCTGTGTTTTATTGTCTGGGTTTGACTTTCTATCTTCTGGGTTTGACCTCCTATCATCTGTGTTTTATCGTCTGTCTTTCCTTGCTTCTGTCTTTGCCTATCGTCTGTCTTTTGTCGTCTATGTTATGACGTCATCATAGACGATTCCCTTCATCTATGTTCTCCTTTGCGTCTGTGTTCTGACATTAGCACAAATGATACACTTCATCTGTGTTTTCCTTTACGTCTGTATTGTGACGTCAGTACAGACGATACACTTCGTCTATATTTTCATTTGAGTTCAGAACAAAACCTCTCCACCTATGGAGGCTTGCAATATGAATTATCTCCTTATATCAATCCAACTGCTAAATGCTTTGAATCTTGCCTCAGTGATTCATCACATGAAATCCTTCCAACTCTCACATACTATTTTAATGCTAACAACATTGGCAATTTCAACAGAGAAGAACATACACATATAAGTTTCATTATCCCAAACTTTAAAATAACATAATGATACATAGAAATGGAATTACGATTCATCATTTCCTTACCCATTCAAAGAGTTTGAGCAAATACATATAATTATACAAATCAAAACTTAAAACAAAATACAAAAGATGCTCAATGTTGATATGCCTGTAAAGCAATCCAAAATCACTAACTTAGTACAAAAGTCTCTAACTATTGTGGAGTTTTCGATGCCTTGCAAGGATCACTGTCGTCTTGGTTTGCACTTAAGGAGGGAAGAAAAGGGGTTGAGCTACACAGCTCAGTGGCTAATATATTTATAGCCATCAGTAATTAGCACAAATTCAAGCATATATATGTATAGGTGCTAAGAAATTCAATTATTCTCAAGTAAACAGATTAATGCAGAACACATATAGCATCCAAATGCATCATACTTGACAATTTAAATATGCAATTGACAAACAATTGGCTCGAGGGTTCCATGAAAACAGAATGGAGAAACCGAAGTTTACACTATGAACAGAATGAGTCCTTTTTGGGAGCTCATATGCCACAAGCGGGTAGCCGGGAGAAGGCTCTTGTCAATATGCACATGACGAACAGAATGGTTCCACTCTCGCCTAAACAAAAGCACATATTCATTTAATCATATGCTTATACTTTTATGCTTGTTTATTTTTTCATTTAAACAAAATGCCATGACTTATTCAATGGCATAACTTCATAAATCACATGCATTTTCAATTATCACATAGTTCCCTATCAAGAAAATTGTACATGCACACATATAGGCAAGAATTTGCCCAAATCACATAATAACTATAAATACATTACCCACCAATAACTCTCGACAATTCAAGTTCACTGTTGTCTTTCTTCTTCGTCTTGGATTGAGCTTGCTTGGTTTCCTATAACAACCAAGCTCTCATTCAATAGCAATTCAAGTTTGAGAACCCATAGAACCAAAGGCATAAAATTGACCTTAGAATACTTAAGCCCATATATTCCCCAAGCTCTTTGACCCAAAATCCCTTCAAAACTCCAAGAGATTAAAATTGAATTACCTTGAATCTTCACCAACTAGTGAGATTCTTGGCTCTAAAGAAAGCTTTTCTCTTCCCCTTTCTTTTTCCCTTCTTGAGTAACTTCAAATTCTCTCTTTAAGACCAGGAAAATTCGTGACCTAATTCAAAGTTCTATTCTTTTTAACTTCACCGAAACCTCTCTTCTTCTATCTCTCTCTTCCTTTTTGATTTTCTCTCCTTCTTTCCTTCATTCTCATTTTTGATCTTCTTATTTACTAGACAATCTTTTCCTCTTCCCATTCTACCATTAATGGTTGAGAGAAGTCCACCTTATCCTTCCTTTAATGTCTTAGTGCTTTTAACCTAAAGAAATCTTTTCAAATTACCCTTATGCATTCTAAATTCTTCAATTTAGCTTACACCGTACTATACTCTAACTTAATCTTAATTCTTCCATCTAATACTTCAAATTTCCATCCATACATGAAATAAATCCTCCTAAACTTGACATAATAGTTAAACTCCAATTAAAAATGATTTACCCATCAAGAACACAAAATTCATTTAATTCATGTTTCCTAAAATAAAAATTTGGGGCCCAACAACATGAGACCAAATTTTATCCCCTTTTTGTATCAAAACAATCCATGCTAAACATTTATTCATATTAAATCTCTCAAGAATTTTTTTGATATAGTTATTATGAGACAACCCTATTAGTCCTGATGTTTTATCTCAAAATATAAAATTCTTATCACGTAGTATGTCTCTCTAATATCTTTCATTTCAAGATTTTTAGAGAGAAAACCTTTAGTTTTATACAATATTTTCAAATCATTAGCAGCAACTATAATATCATCAATATATAGAACTAGAAATAGAAACTTACTCCTATTAATCTTTTGGTAGATACAACAATCAATAATATTTGTTATGATATCATTAAACTAAATATACCATTACCAGGAAGTTTGTTTAAGTTCATATATTGATTTTTTAAGTTTACATAGCATATGACCATTTCCATTTGTGACAAAACCTTCAGGTTGATTCATATAAACTTTGTCCTCGAGATCACCATTCAAAAAGGTAGTTTTCACATTCATTTGATATAGCTCTAAATTAAACTGAGTCACTAATCCCATGATTATTGTCAATGAGTCTTTCTTTGAGGTAGGTGAAAAGGTTTCTTTATAATCACATCCTTTTGGGTATAACCTTTAGAAACAAGTCTAGGTTCATACCATTCAATATTGCCATCTGAGTCACATTTGGTTTTAAAGACCAATTTGCATCTGACTCCCTTAGACCCTTTTAGCAAATCAACGAGGTCCCAGACATTGTTTTGTGCCATTAAATTTAACTAATCTTTCATAGCATCGATCAATTTATTAGACATATCACTTTTTACAGCTTATGAAAATGAAACAGGATCATTATTAGTATTATAATTAAATTCTAGCTCTTACAAATAAACCACGGTCATCAGGACTAGCTTATCTCCTTATTCCCACAAGTTTATTCAAAGTTATTCCATGTGGTTCATTTAAATTAATTGGATGTAAGTTAGTTTCTTCATCAATTGTTGTTTAGTTTCTTCATCAATTGTTGTTTCATCCAAATATTGTCTAGAATTAGTTTGTTCTTCCAATACTGGGACAATATTTGGTATAGATGAGGATATTGGAATATTTACGAGTAATTGATTAACATCGACCCTTATTTCACTCATATCCATAAGATGTTTTTTTAGTCAATGTTACGAATACCGTACCAGACTTGGTACCAGATTGGATTCTGGTACGATACTGTACCGATACCGGTCAATATTGGGTACCGTTTCGGGTAATTTTTTAAATTTATAAAATAGTACCCGAATTTTTCTAAAAATTGCAAAATAGTCCATTGTCATAATGTACAGTTGTACTATATATTTTTAACCTAGTCTCTAAAAATCAAAATAATAAATAATAATCACAATTAATATGAAATAATAATAATTTTCAGATATTTCACATATAAATAATAACCACAATTTATATTAGAAAAGACAATTATTATTGAAAATATAAAATTAAGAACAATATACAGTATTTAAAATATTACAATTTTAATTTTCATTATATAATAGATACTAATTACATCAAAACATCTAATAAAAAGAATAATACATATCCTTAACTCTAAAATTATTATAATTTACAATAAGAGCTCATAATAAGGAAATAACTAAGTAAAATTAAAATATGAAACAAAAATATAAATTATTTAATTTATTATCAATTAAATATATTATATGTTAGATTAATTGAAATTATTATTAATTAAATTATAAATATCTCAATTTAATGTATTAAATTAATTTAATAATTATTAATAAATATAATTAAATTTAAAATATTTTTAAAATGTATTATATATTTCAAAAAAATTTGATTAATAATTCAAAATATATAAAAATAAAATAAATATTAATTTTTAAATACTAATTTTTAAATTATTTATTTTTAAAAATTAAATATTTTTATTAATATTCTATTAATAGATCTGATATTAAATATTAAAATTAATTTAAATAAAAATTTTTAATTTTTACTTAATGTATAATTATTATTAGTAATAAAATATTTATTTTATTTTAAAAATAAAAATTATAATAAAACTTAAACTAATCAATAAATTTAAAAATATTTGAAAAAAGAGGGGGGGGGGGACACGGGAAAGTTTAAAATTTTAAAAAATTTTGATTTTTTTGTAAAATTAAAATTAAAAAATTTTGCAACTTAGTCTCTATATTTTTAAATTTTTCGGTATTGGTCAGTATTTATAATACCGGCCGGTACCAACCGGTATTGGCCGGTATCGGCTGGTATTGGAACTCGGTACTAAAATTAATATTTTGGTACTGTTTTTCGACCGATACGGTACGTACCATCCAATACTGGCTGGTATGATACGGAATTCATATCAATGTTTTCAGTACTCTCACTAACTTTGTCATTTTCAATGAACTTAACGTTAGCTATTTTAACAATTCTTGGACTATAGTTTGGACAGTAAAATCTATACTCTTTAGATTTCTTTAGGTAACCAATAAAGTAATTACTGATTGTTCAAGAATCTAATTTCTTTTCTTATGGATTATAAACTCGTGCTTCTATTTGACAACCCTAAACATGCAGGCGTCTCAAACTAAGTTTCCATCCAATCCATAACTTAAAAGGAGTTTTAGGTACTGCCTTATTATAAATCCTATTTAGCAAATACACTAACAGTTTTAAGTACATTCATCCGTAAGGTTCTGGGTAATGAAAAGTTACTTACCATACTCCTCACCATATCCATTAATGTCCTATTATGCTTTTCTATCACACCAGGTGTGTCTGATATAGTATATACTATGCATATATGATATTATATGCTTCTCAAGAATCTTTCAAATGGACCTTAGCACTATCCTGATTCATCACATTTTCCATAATATTCACAACCTCTATTAGATCTTACAATTTTTACTTTTTATCTAATTACTTTTCAACCTCATTTACAAACAACTCAACGATGTTTATAGCTTGAGATTTTTTGTTAAGCAACAGACATAATCATAACGTGAAAGAACATCTATAAAGCTGATAAAATACTTTTCTCCATTAGGAGATGAAGTGTTAAAAAGTCCACTTATATCGGTGTGTATAATTTCAAGGATTTGAGTACTTTTTGTGGCTCCTTTCTTACCATCTTTAATTTGCTTTCCCTTAATGTAATCCACACATACAGGGAGATCATTAAAATCTAAATTTTGAAAATTTTCGTTCATTAATAATCTAGAATTTCATTTCTTACTAATCTTTTTAAAGATATATGACCCAAGCATTTATGTCATAAGTAAGCTAAATTATCATTCATTATGTTATGCTTAGTTTTAATAGTATGATAAAAATAGGGATTCAAACAAATTAACATCAAGTTTCAATTTGTATAAACCATCTATAAGAATTCTACAACCAATAATGGACTTATGTTTAAATAAACTAAAATAATCATCACCAAACTTAAAAGTAAACTCACTTTTATAGAGAGTTTGAATTAGATCCAGGTGATAACTAGCATCTAATATTAGACGATAAATCATATGCCTTCAATTGGGAGCTTCTTATGGTTTCCCATGAATAGAAAGTTCTTAGTTGGGCTTACAGATTAGATTGTAAGGAATCATTGCATAATATTATAAACATAAGTAGTAGCACCAAAATCAAGCCACCAAGTATTAGAAGGAACTTCAATTAAGTTTAGTTCAGAACATACAAAAATGTTAGATGTACCTTTTTCATCAAACTAAGGCTTAAGTTTCAAACAATCTTTCTGATAGTGTCCCTCTTTCTTATAAAAATGATACTTATATGTCTTTTATTCCTTCTTATTAACATTAGCAATAACCTGTGTCGGTTTAGTAGGTGCTTTCCTCTTAAATTTCTTAGCCTTTAGTTTATTAATCTTGCTAGCTCCCTGACTCACAAGGTTAATTAAATCTTAATTCTTTAGCCTTTTTTTCCCCTGAATAAGTATACTAGACAATTCATTAACATTTTACCTATCCTTTATAATGTTGTAATTAATTTGAAAAGGTCCATACTCAGGATGTAACGAGTTCATAATGAATTACACTAAGGAGTCATCAATTGCTATACCTAGGACCTTTAATTTTGCTACAATATTTGTCATCTCTAAGACATGTTGTCATATGCTCCGCAACCCATCAAACTTCGTGGTTGTGAATTTAGGCATTAATGCACTAGCGAGAGACTTATCTCAAAACAGAAATGTTCTTCCACAAATTTAAGGTATTCTTTAGCACTTTTAGTTTGTGAAATAATGGTCTTAATGTCATTAACAATAGTTATTTGCATGAAATTAAGACATAATATGTCAAACCTTTCACATGCTTTATAGTTTGTCTTCTCTATCTCACGGCTGATATCCGTAATGAGAGTAGATTTTTCTTTCAATAATTCTAAGTCAAGATCCAAAATACCTTAATAGAAGAAGTATGTGAATGAAGAGAACAGTTGCAAACATAAATGCTCAATAAATTATTGAATTCAAATAATTAGACATTTAGAATATAATGCAAGTTTCTTTTGGACAAACTCAACAATATATTATCATAAGTTTAATGTTATACAAACTTTATCGGATAATCAAACAAAAACTCATAAAAAACAATCAATATTTGACAAGTCAATAATGATTTTCCTCTATTATACTTATTACTTATTAGTCATAGAGTATTAATTTAACTTTGGGTAAATTTTAAATTCTATCAACTAACAAACATCATTTATCCACATAATTTATTCAATAATAGACATTAATATTTTATGAATAAATGACTATTTTTACATGACAAAAGTTCATTTAATTAATTTGCTCATTTTGATGATTAACAATTTTTCCTTTTATAATGTCTTGTATAAATTGAACATATAACATGAAATTAAATCTAACATGAAATTGTTAATAAATTTAATAGAATATAGAGCATCATAATAAAATAAAAATATCATTAAATTCTAAAAAAATAAACTTAAATTAAGTATGTTGACATGATTGAATGACATTGACAGTGAAATTTACATCAGTAATGTGTTGTCATTCGGTGATCAGGATGCTCGGCTTTCACAAGGAGACCAGGTTCTATTACCAGCATAGGCGTTATGCTTGTTTTTCTTCTTTAAAATTTGTGCTTAAATTAGAATATTAAAGAAAATAAAAATAAATATACTTCCTTGTTGTCTAGTGGCCAGGGTGTTTTTTTTTTCACCCACTAGCCACAGTTCAAATCTCGCCTTTAACAATTGAGAGTAGACACTAGAATTATAGAACGTCTTATGCATAAAACTCCGAGGATAATTTCTATTGTAATAATAAAAGATACTTTTCTTTATTTTTCTATTTTTTTGATAGAAATTATTAATAGCGAATAATCACAAAACTCTTCAAACATTAAAATATTCGGCAATCATCATCAAACAATTTTAACAAAATAGATGATAAATTGTTAATTCAAAACATAAGTTCGGATACCACTAATAAAAATATAATCTTTGTAACGTAAATCAAAATTGAAATTCATAACTTTCGGATCTTAAATAAACAACTATTACAAAACATAACAATGTAATATTGAGTACCTGATACGGAAGATTTAATTATCAAAAAGAGATAGAGATATTCTATGCATTTTTATTAAAATTAATACTTTCTCTCTCTTTACTCTCTTCTGACGACAAAAATTTGATAGAAACAATCTATAACCCTAATTAGAAAAGAAATGATCTTTTTATATATTTATAACTTTTAATTTGATGAGTCCATCAAATCACTAAAATAAATAGTTGATATTTATTACCCTATTAAATAAAGATATATACTAAATAGAACTCTTCTATTATATTAAAAATGATACTAAAATATGTAGAATATGGCCATTGTTCAGGCCACATTCTAACATATATCCCCTGTTTAAACTTGTACTATTGTATGTCAGTTCACTCTCTCTATAGACCTTGCAGTTATAGCCTTCAAAATTCGCTTCCTGTCCTATCTATTCTGTTGAGTACGAAGCACATCTATAGGATGTTGGATATTAATTGTGAGTAAGAATCTCATATTATAAAGAGATGAAATTAGTGAGGGGCAAATAAGCAGCAAGAATCATAAACTTAAAACTTTAAAGTTTTACAGCAAGAATCATAAACTTAAAACTTTAAAGTAAATAAACTTAAAACTTTACTTTAAAGTTTTAAGTTTATTTACTTTAAAGTTTTAAGTTTATGATTCTTGCTGCTTATTTGCCCTTCACTAATTTCATCTCTTTATAATATGAGATTCTTACTCACAATTGAGTTCAAGGGAAGAGTTATTAAAGATTGGACACATGTTCTACTGGGATCCCTCTGTTTGGGAAGTGATTGCAAACG
>JAOSBN010084544.1:0-12296 GCA_027563595.1 Erythroxylum suave | reverse complement strand
TCTCTCTTGAGGACTAAGAAAAGTCAAACCCTATCTTGTTTTCTCTTCTTTCTCCCCTTCTCTTCTTCTCTTCGTATCTCTCTCCCTTTTCCATAACGCATACATATGACTATTAATCTTTTCATATATTATAATGATTGTACTTGATACTTTTCAGCTATAATTGATTTACAAATGTGATTATATTGAGAATTGTGGATTATATGTCCTAGAAATTGAGTTGGTAAGTACAAATATTGATTTACAAATTTTGGTGAAATTTGGGAAATTTCTTAATTATGGGTGTTTTTGGACTAGGAAAAATACCTAGTAGCGAGACGATTGATTTATAGTAGTAGAAATAAGTGATGAAAGACAATGGGAATAATTTATAAGTAATATTAGGATTTAATAACAAATGTCATTAAAAATTAAGAGACAATTAGATTAGAAATTGTGGGAAATGGACTGACCATGGAGAATTAAGTGGTAACTTATGTTAATAACCTAATGGAACCAACTTGATTAAGTGGTAAGTGTCATGACATATGTTATGACATTTACCAATCATTTACTTTGTTAATTAAACCCATGATGTTTCATTTTTGTAAGACACCTTCACTTAGCTTTCACTTTGTTCTTCTTCTTCAATTTTCTTCTTCTCCATTAACCTACCTAACAACCTTGTGCTTGCTCTCACCCTTCATTTTCTACTCCTATTTTGCTGTGTTCTTCAAGTGTCATTAAAGATCTAACCCTACCACCTTTGGATGATGAAGATCTTGTAAGAGAAAAAAGCGAGGGTTAAGTGATATTTTGAAGACCTTGAAGTTAAACAAGTATCTTGATGATCGAGTTAAAGAGAAACATTTGGATGATAGTTAGAGGTTAAATGAGCATAAAATAGTGATCGATATATGTTGGAGCATGGTGAAGAAATGAACACATTGTTGTACTAATTTTTTGTATATGATGATTAATATTTCATAAGTTGTTATAGGGATGTTTTGAGATAGAAGGATCACTATGATGTTGTAGAGAAAAGTGCAAAAATTTTGTTAGATAAATGGATGTTTTCATATTCTGTTTACTTTGTATAATAGCGTGGATTTCTTTGAAAGTTATAAAGGCAAGCTAAAACAAGTCTAAAGCTAAGAGAAAGTAGTAGGGTGATTAGTGGGAATATGAAATTAGCATTCATTGGAGAAATTTTATTGATAATTGTTATTTATTTTGGCCCTAAATGGTTCAGACAATAAAGAGAACTTGAGAAGATTATGCATTTAATAAAGAACATCAGGTAAGAAGAGCTTAAAGTGTAGATTACCATAGTGTTATAACATTTTTGCATGGAAAACGAAGATAGGACATCTATCCTTAAGTTGATCATGATAAGCAAAAAGTGTGGCCCTATATAAGATTTGGTTTTGTATTCCAATGTGTTATCTTTGGAGGAAAGGTAGGAATACTTTTAACGTACTTAAACACTGCTATATATCTTATGTGCAACCTATATGTCTTGCAAAATGCATATGATTTCACATAACCCAACCCTTAAATCCATCAATTAAAAAACCTAATTAAGTCATTACCCTAAATTGGGGGGTTTCCCATTAAATTAACCAGAATAAAAAAAACTAATATTGAAAAGTTATCATACAACATAATAATATAGTAAGCTAAAAGACATAAACCTCCTATGTTGTTTAAGAAATTTTAGATAAGCTACTTATTCTTTAAAATTCTAAAAAAATTCTTTTTTTTTTGAAAAATCCCTTCTCTTAATCCTTTTTAAAAAACAATGATAAAACAACCATGATATGAATATTAGACTTAAACTTATCAAATGTCATTAGTATGGTAAATTAACTCACCTCTTAAACCTACCTAAAACATTTAAACTTAACATAAATTAATAATTTAAGTTAATTAATATGTTGTTCGTTTATGTGAGTTCAAATTGTTTTGTTTTGCTTAAGAGATAGATTGGATTATAATATAAGTCAACACTTAATTGGTCCATATATGATATTCATATTGTGTGTGTTTGTTTTCATTATTTTTAACTTAACTCCACAAGAATTTTTTTCGAATATCAAAAACCACAACAAGTTTCCTTAGAATTTTAAAAATTAAGTAGTTTTCTAAAGTTTCTCATGCCTTTTAAAAAATCAAATAGGAAAGCATTAGTAATTATAAACCATAAAATAATTAACCTAAGAAAACCTAAATGACATATACTTTCAAATTTTATATGAAAAGGTACTTTAAATCACTCTTTAAAGATAAATTATCTAAACATACAACATTGAACAAAAGTCCTTATATTGTTGTATTCTCCTTCAAAATATACTATCTTATCACTTTTACTCTCCCCTTTATGTTTTTGTATGCTTCCTATTTGAAAGTCGTCAATTTTTTAATATTTTTATATTTCTAGAAATGAAATTCGAAAGGTTCAATTAGTTAGATAAAACTTTACAAAAAATTAATGCCACATAAACTAGCTGATATCTACTCTATATGGGTTCTTAATTTTGTAAAAAAATTCTCTTAAGTTTTTCTCTTGAAACCTGTCAACTTAAAATTTGTATCAAAATTTATAACCAAAACATCAAACATTGTTTGCTGGTGGCCACAAAATAAACTCGTATACTTCTTTTATCAAATTATGCTATTTAAGTTTGATATCAATTTCTTATATCTTCCTTCGAAACTTAGGTATTACTCCTAGGATTCTATAGCTTCTTGAATCACCTATATGATAAATGATTAACTGATTATATTTATATACCCTTATTTATTGTGTTTTGCTTGTTTTTTGAGAATCTTATGGTATTTGTGGTATTTATTCTACTTCAAATGTGTTTTTAGGTGATAATTGAATTCATATATCAATAGGAGAAGAATTCGGGTGAAATTATGGCATAAAATGAAAGAATTAAAGTGATCTTAAGCTTAGAAGGTCTTGTAATATAACCATGTTAAACCACCATAACTGTGTGGAGATTTGAAGACAATGTTTATATCTATATGAAGACATATGCCCCTCTATGTTGACATAAACGACCATATTTGTACTCTTGTAAGTTTATGTAACTATGTAAAGTCACAATTAAGAAGTTTTTGGACATACAGGGTCACCTACACTCCCGTGTTAATGAATGTGTATGTTCCAGAATCTGTGTAAGTGAACATGTATATTCTAAAAACCGAATCTTTGCTATAAAATGATATTATGAAGGATATACATAGTGAGGCAGATTCCAAATTTGGTAGAGACACCAAAAGAAGAAAGAAAACACCAAAAAAAAAGGCCACACATCACAAATAGGAAGATCGAATGTGGAAACATCAAGATCAACTCCAGCTTTCCAGATTTTCCAAATTAGGGCTTTAAGTTGATTTCATTATTTTCTCTTGTTCTATTTGTTTTCCTTGTATGCTAAATTTGAATAGTTGTCTTTAAGCGTGATTATGGATTGCTAAATCTATATTAGGGTTTTTATTCTGGATTTTTTTTTGGCATAAAATTTAAGTTGTTGCACTCAATATATTACTACTGTGTGATATTTATTGTTCTCGTTCTTAATTGAATTGTTAAATTTGTGTTAAGTTATACAATGAGAGATGGTACCTTAATAGACTTACAAATATAAAGTTAATAAGCAATTAAGAGATCTTAATTGTAGGTTAAATATCATTAGGATTGCTTTAATTCCAATTAAGTAGTTAGGATTAGTTTTGAGAAACTGAACCTCAACTTTTATTTATTACAATTAGGATTACTTTATTAGATATTGAGAGAGGATAATTAAAACCTTTAGACATCTAGGATCAAGTATAGTTGAATTAATAAGGCAAAGGGAAGACAAAACAAGGATATAATAATCCCTAAGTTTTCACCATTGATTTACTTTAATTTTACTGTTATATTTTATTTGTTCAATTATCAAGTTTGTTATTTTACTCTAACTTTCAGTTTATTCAATCTTTTGATACCTTAGACGAAGTGTTATTCAAATTTTTAGGTGATTATATTCAATCCTCATGGGAATGATATCTTTTATACTATAAGTTACAAGCTGTATAGTTGGTAGTATAAAATTTTTTTATATAAAACTATCAAGAAGTTTTACTTATAGTACAAAAGCTTTCTATATAACCAATCAACAAGTTTTTGGTGCCATTAATATGGACTAAAATTTTTAGCATCTTGTCCAATTTGAATTCCTTTGATTTAAAAATTTTGATACTTTTTTATTGTGTGATTGCAACTGCATGAACACAAGAGTAACAAATTCTAGCAAGGTAATGGAAATGCAAGTTTCTGGCACTACTAAGCAAGAGAGGGAGATTCTAAAAGCAAAACACTAAGAAGAGATAAAAAGAAAAATGGAGGAGGGAATAAATAAAGGAGAACAGTAAAGAACCCTTATAGATTTCATAAGGCTAGAGTTCAGCGTTAATTAACAAGGGATAACGAGACTACCAGTGCAGACCAATACATTTGAAATTAAACTACCATTACTAAATATGATGCAAACCAATTTCTAGTTTAATGGACTAAATAAAGAGAATCCTTGTGCTCATTTAGCCAACTTCTTAGATATTCATCTTGAGGTATAATGTGTTGTCGAAAGATTCAATCAAGATTAGGCTCTTTCCTATCACACTCAAATATTGAGCTAAGGCATGGTTGAACTCACTTAACCCATAGAATAACACAATATAGTAGTAGATGGTTCAAGCCTTTTTAGCTAAGTCCTTCCCCTTAACAAAAACCACTAGACTCATAAAGGAAATCCCAAATTTCCCACAAAGTAAGGAGGTCTTTATATGAATCATTGGAGCAATTTAAGGAATTACAAAGGAGTTGCCACCATTATAACTTGCTAAAGGAGTTCCTTTTGAAAACCTTCTACAATGGAGTTAATCCATACACGTAAGGCACCATAGAACTAATAACTAGTGGCTCTTTAATAAGGAAACTTATACATATGATTTGTTAGAATATATGACAGTCAACAACTATCTATAGACATCAGAAAATAGTAAAAAATAGCTAACCTTTTGAGATCAAAAAGCAGTGCTAGTTATGGATCTAGTAACAACATTAGAGGTTGAAGTAGCAAACCTAGCCAAACAATTAAACAAACTAAAAGCCACAACTTCCAACCTACTCAAGGCAATTTAGTATATATGTAAGTTATACAAACAAGAAAGCCATTTCTTAGCTAACTATTTCTTAGTCAAAAATAACAAAAATGAAGCAGCTTAACAATATGGTAGCATAGTATGGTCAAGTAGGTAATAATCCGTACTTTAATACTTAAAATTTTGGGTGGAAAAACTATTTGAAATTTTTCTTGTTCTAATAATATAAGGAATCAAATAAGATCTTAAGCCTAATAGGATTCCAAAAGGATAGACTCGGTTCATTTGAATCGAAGAAGGATAAGTTAATGGATATGATGAATTCTAAGTCAATGAGCCAGGATGAGAACTAGAAGAGTGTAGGAACTATGTTTGAACTAATTTTGATCAAATTGTAAAGAATCATGCATCTTCCATTTATAATCTAGAGGTTTAAGTGGGTCAATTAGCTAATGCATTATCTACACAAATTGTGGAGTGTCTCCCAAGCAACATAGAACCAAATCCAAAGGAGTTTCTTAAAGCCCCCACACTTAGAAGTGGGAAAGAGTAGGAAAAACCATTCAAAAATCAAGTTAAATCCTACCAATTAGAAGTACAAGAAAAAAAAGGACAAGGATGAAGAGAAGAAAAAGGAAACTCCTTATTTTCCTCCTCCTCCATATACACCAAAGATTTCATTCCTAGAAAGGCTGCAAAATAACAAACTAGGTCCACAACTTATAAAGTTCATAGAGAAGCTAATGAAATTACAAATCAAATTTTCTTTTAAGTAAGCTTTGGAACACATGCCCAAGTATACAAAGTTCCATAAGCATATACTATGCAACAACCTAACTTAAGAGGATAGTCAAATGGTTTCACTAATTGAAAGCTGTAGTCCTATAATTACTAGCCATATGCCTTCAAAATTAAAGGATCTAGAGAGTTTACTATACCTTATATTATTGGTAATGTAGCAGTTGCTTATGTGACTTAGGTGCAAGTATTAATCTTATGCTAACAGCACGTCATAACACTACTTAAAATAAACTACACTACAACTATAGCAGTGGTACATCTAGGTCGATCCCATAATAAATATTTGTAAAATTTTATAATTAAATTAAACAGTGTTTAGGTTATGGGGTGGTTTGGTTTTGTTTGAAATAAGAAAATGAAGTAAAACTGTCCTAATGAAAACAAATTAAAGAAACATTAAAAATTGTGAAAGTGATGAATTCGTTTGGCCCCTGTTCTTTGGTTCAATCTGAGCCTATATCCAATTAAAAATATTGGTCTTCCTTGGGCAAAACATCAAAATTAAGCTCATAAACCCAAAACATTTACTCAATTCCCATATTTTCCAAGAATACGTGCTCACAAGCAAAGATGATTAACTCTAAAAAATCATAGCAAGAACTCAACATTCTAAGCTTTTAATCATAATCAATAAAGCTTGCACTGATGCCCATTGACTTTAAAAGTCTCCTTGTTAGCATTTTCTAATTTGAGAGCCCCATGCTCAGAAACTTAAAAGACCGTAAATGGTTCACTATATCTAGACTTCAACTTCCTTAGAAATAACCTCAACCGGGAATCATATAGCAGCACAGTGTCTCGTACTCTGAATTCCTCATCGTGTCATTTCTTAACCTTTTTCTTGTAGAGTTTGGCATTTTCATAAGCATTAAAATGA
The DNA here is from genome assembly GCA_027563595.1 of Erythroxylum suave. Classification (NCBI taxonomy): domain Eukaryota; kingdom Viridiplantae; phylum Streptophyta; class Magnoliopsida; order Malpighiales; family Erythroxylaceae; genus Erythroxylum; species Erythroxylum suave. Next base: position 5,482 of record JAOSBN010084544.1, on the reverse strand, counting down.
AATTCTTCAAGTTTTTTCTCGTAAACGATTCTGTAAGGAGTTGTTCCAATGGGTGTTTTAAATTTTGTCCTATAGGCCCTTAAAGCATCATCTAACCTTGCTGCACAATCATTTCGAGAGTTGTTCACTGTCTTTTCCCAAAATTTGTTTCAGCTCTCGGTTCACAACTTCTGCTTGACCACTAGTCTGCAGATGGTAAGGTATAGCAACTCGATGGTGCACTCCGTATCTTTTTAAGAGGGCATCAAAAGATTTGCTGCAAAAATGTGCACCTCAATCACTTATTATTGTATGTGGTACTCCAAACTGGTTAAATAACCATTTAATAAACTTTTTCACTACCTTCCCATCATTGGTTGGTGATGCTATCGCTTTGGCTCAACACGAGACATAATCAATCCTTTCCAGAATGTACACCTTCCCCATTGAAGATGGGAACAGACCCATAAAATCAATGGCCCATACATTAAATACTTCTACTTCCCGAATATTTGAAAAAGGCATTTCATTCCTCTTAGATATGTTGCCTATTCTTTGGCATCGATCACATTGTGCCACATAGGTCTGGGCATCGTTAAACAACTGTGGTCAGTAAAATCCACTCTCAAGTATCCAAGCTACTGTTTTGTTGGCTCCATAATGCCCAACATACTGACCTTCATGACATTGTTTTAGGATGTCTGAAATTTCGTCATCCAAAACACATCGTCGCATTAACCCATCTGCGTAGGCTCTACATAGGGTTGGTTCATCCTATATAAAACAATTATAGTCATGTAAGAACTTCCTTTATTAGTAAGAGAGATCTGATGGAAGTTTACCACTAGCAATATAATTGGTGATATCTGCAAACCAAGGTGTAATCAAGCTCTCGAGTAGCATCATAGTTTCATAGGGGAAATTTTCATTAATATCATTACTTGGTTAGCATTTCCCTTCCTAAGATCTAGATAAGTGGTCTGTAACCACATTTTCTGCTCTCTTTTTATCTCTTACCTCTAAATCAAAGTCTTGCAAATGTAACACCCATCCAATGAGCCTTGGTTTTGCATCTTTCTTGTTAAAAAGGAAATTTAGTGCCATGTGGTCTGTGAATACAATTACCTTTGAACCCAAAAGGTATTATCTAAATTTATCACACACATACACTATTGTGAGTAGTACCTTTTCTGTAGTTGTATAATTTAGCTAGGGCCCTGCAAGAGTTTTACTGCCATAGTAGATTGTATAAAGCTTATTGTCTTTCCATTGGCCCAAAATAAACCCTATGGCTTGATCACTTACATCACACATAACTTCAAACGGAAGTGTCCAAACTAGTGGTGGTAAAATTGGTGCTGAAATTAATGCTTTCTTTAATGTGTTGAACGCAGACATATACTTGTCATTAAATATGAAGGGTACATCTTTGACTAAAAGATTTGTCAAAGGTCTTACAATTTAAGAGAAATCTTTGACGAAGCGATAATAAAATCCTTCATGACATAAGAATCCTCGCACACCTTTTACATTGCTTGATGGTGGGAGTTTCTATATCACCTCTATCTTTAATCTATTGACTTCGAACACATTAAATAATCCTAATTCAAATTATAGAATTGCGATCTCTCGATTCACAATTGACCTAAAACCTAAAGTAGTTCTAAAATTGTCTACTAACCAACCGGGAACCTATACTCAATCTCTTGTTACACGAATCTACCAGTTTGATTCAATTCCCTACTTATCAATTCACCTAACTCTAGTTATCCCATAATTTTACTGAATTATTAAGATCATAATTTTAATCACATCAAATCAATAAAAACACAATCAATTAAACTTTATTAATCTCAAGGGTCAAAATCCAATGGTGAGTATAAACATAAATTCAACATTCAATGTAATTATTCTCAAAACTATTTCAATTCCATACATGAATCAAACTGAAACAAATGGAAAACACTATCGGGAACGAAATTTCAAAATCAGAGACAGCCAGAAATCACTTGTTCCGAGAAGTACGTCACTTCTATCTCGCCTTCGTGTCTCTCTTCCTTTGTGTCCTTCCTTAATCTCTTGATATCTCTCTAGGTTTCTCTCAAAATTTGCTCAATCGAGCTCTCTTGCATGACTCTCTATACTCTCCAAAGACTACTGCATCTATCTCATAATGTTATGTCTATTCTGTGGAAGTCCTAGGTCAAAGTCGAGGTCAAAACGGCTTGAACAATCTTTTGAAACTTGAATTTCGCATCAGCCTGACACAAGCCATGATCATGGCTAGAACCTAAACCTTTCTGCCATAATCGTGCCCAATGTGCACAATTATGGCCTGACTGGAAGCTCTCTATCAGGACCATGGCCCAATGTGCACAATCATGGTCTAGCTACTGTTGGCTCTTCCCTCTCTATCACGATTGTGGTCTAATGTGCAAGATCGTGGGCTATATCTTTGGCCTGAAACTCTTCGTATCTTCTATGTTCTTCACCGTTTACCCTAAAGCACTTACACACACATCAAGGTATCTTAAAAATATAACATTTAAGCTCAAAGACTCACACTAACTCATAAAAACACTTAAATACCTAAACTAACACAATTAACACACAAATGCACATTCAACACGTAAATTCACACTAAATACATAACAAGTTATCCCTTAAAACATCATGCAATTCATAACTATTAGATAGCCTATCATAATGATACTCAAAATAAACTAGACTACTACTACAGTAGTGGGGGTCTAGGTTGATCCCACAGAGAGTGTGTGTAAAGCTTTTTAAATGAAGTTAAACAATTTATAGGTTATAAGGTGTTTGGTTTGGTTTGAAATAAGAAAATGCAGTAAAACTATCCTAATGAAAAAAAATTAAGGAAACATTAAAACTAATGAAAGTGATGAATACTTTTGGACCAGGTTCTTTGGTTCAATATCAACCTACACCCAATTAAACATATTTCATTAAATTGTTGTCTTTACATCTCTCTTTTCCCTATTGGTTGTAGATTAACAACAAGCTCTATTAATCCCAATTTTTCCTTAAGTCATAGTTAATTCAGAAGAGCTCGTTAATTAACCATAGCTATTGTATAACCTAGGATATGCTTTCTAGATTTAATCGGATAACTACCTTATGAATGAGAAAAATAGACCAATCTAAGTAATAATCACACAAGATCGAATTATTTAACCTAGGGTATATTATGCCTATTGATTACTAGCCATTAGTTGCCACAAATGAATCAGAAACACAACAATTACGTATTACATTCGATTCTATCAATAGGTTGATGCATAAAAACAATCAAATAGATCATTCAATCATTCTTACACAATACCCAATTCATTAAACTTGAGATAACATAATCAATTCCTAAAAGAGAAAGAATAACAAATACAAGGAGAAATACACTTCGAATCATCAACGTTGATTGCATCTTCGAACTGGCATCAAGAAGGCTACCCCTCCATGGGCCTTTCCATATGTGAGAACCTCATCGTACTCTCTTCTCTCCAAATGCTCCCAAAAACTTTCATCCCCATCTAGCCGTCACATAAACGATGTTTTATATTAAAAAGTAGGGTTTGGGTAAGTTGTAAGTGTATCACAGGCATCTATGATAGTGTCATACTTGTGAACCACGTTAGCTGACGCTCATGTGTATGGTTTTGAAAAATGTGTTAAGTCCATTACACCTTTTTTCATGGTCGTGAGATTTGTCTCACATCCGTGACAAATCATGCATGGCATTGAGCTGGTTCAACACTCTTCATGCTCTTCATTATATGTATTTTCTTGTCTTCTCTTGATCTAATCCTTCTTGTTCTTTCTCCATCATGACAAGTAAGTGAGATTCTTAAGAAAACATCTCAAATATAGTGGTTTCGACTTAGTTTATCTCTTTCGCATCCAAATTGTACCTAAAACCATATAAGAACTATAATAAGTATTTAAGCATTTTCATATCATTAATCATTAAGTGTAAAGGATAAATTGTATCAACAATTACGCACATATCATATGCCTTTTTTGATCTTCATGAAATTAAGGCTAGGAAATGTTAAGTAGAGTTGCATGCTTATTGAGTTATCGAATCAATCTATAAAGAAACCATTTGTGTGGCAAAGGATGTCATATTCAAGGTGGACAAATTCATTATTCCAATAAACTATATAAAGTAAATCATTTGTTAATATAGAAATCACGTATAATATGTAAAATACACAAGAAGGGGGGTTAAATTGTGTTAAATAGTCAAAGATATTAATCTATAAAATCTTCTTGATTTTCTTGAAAAATTCAAACGATTATAAAACAGCACACTTAATTTGATGAGTAATGTAATAGCAGAAATTAGTATCTATTCTTTTAACAACAAGAAAATTGAAGAGGTAAGAGTTAGAGAATATAACACAATGATTTATACTGGTTCACCTTTAACCTTAGGCTACGTCCGTCCTCATAATTTTTCTAAGATTTCACTATCTCCTTCAACGTTACAAGTATTATTTCTACACTTGCAGAGCCTCTTCTGGTCTCTTTCACAAAGTATTCTTTATCTACTTTCTTAGCCTCGTCAGGCTTTAGCCTTACTTTCACTCAAAAAGATTACGTTAAAGATGTTTTGTTCTCTTCCTTTCTTTCTTTTCTTTAGGATATTTTTTGTAGCATAAGCACTTGAGCATAGAATTTCATTAAGTATGTTTTGTACATCAGAATTCTCTCCTTTGTTTTAAAGTTTACGACTATTACTAATATTTATAACCTAAATCTCGAATTGTCTTCTTGAGAAATTTGCTTGTATAATCCTCTAGAGTATGTTATTAGTTGAGTCCTTTAACCAGCTCCAACTAACTGACGTTCTAGCACATTCTTCAATTACATCATCTCACTTATATTTGTATGCTTTGTCTGGTGTCTTTAGACTTGATCACTTCATCTAATCCATGTTAGACACTTCATATTATTCAACTTTTACTTAATTATCGTCTTGATTTGATGATTTATGCCACTTATATTTATCTACACACTTAGCAAATTCATTAAAATAGTTCACACACTTCTATTATTATTATTATTTGACTTTCATCAAAATCAATAGAAGAAGTGAAGTCTCTTTGACTTAACAATCTCCCCTTTTTTGATGATAACAAAGAATCATAATATTAGAAGAAAAATAATATTCAGACGAACAAAACAAGATATATAATGATAAACAAAAATTTTCTTATTCTAATTCTCCTTTCTACTATTCTCCCCCTCTTTATTATTAATCAAAAAGATAGTTCATTTTAGACATTCAAAATTGTAGAATACATTTGCTGAATATCAGTGTGGGTCGTCTTGAGGTCTTTTTCTATAGAAACATGTAGAAGTGTTATTTCCTCATGAAGATCACCCACTGCATCACCTAGCTCATTGATTGAACCAAATTTATACTATAAATTGGCCCTATTTTCTTAAGTAATTATGCACTTGTTGACTCCTAATTCAT
>JAOSBN010084496.1:0-12297 GCA_027563595.1 Erythroxylum suave | reverse complement strand
CTGATGACCATGCTGATATGCTGTTTTTACCACTGAAAGTGTACCAACTTGCTGTTTTTCCCACCAAAGGTGCCCAACGAGCTGTATTTCCCACCGAAGGTGCCTAGCGGCTGTGCCAACGGGCTATTTTTCCCGCCAAAGGTGCACTAACTTGTTGTTTTTCCCACCAAAGGTGCCCAACAGGCTGTTTTGCCTATGGAAGGTGCACCAAGGTGTTGTTTTCCCACCGAACATTTCCAAGGGCCTTTTTTCGCATAGAAGGTGCCTAGTGGCCTTGCTGACAAGTTGTTTATCCCACCGAAGGTGCACGAAGGTGTTGTTTTTCCCACTGAAAGTGCACAACAGGCAGTTTTTCCCACCGAAGATTCCTAGTGGCGTTTCCAACGGGTTGTGCTTAGCAACGAAGGTGCATGAAGGTTCTATTTTTCCCACCGAAGGTGCCCAGTGGGCTATTTTTCCCACTAAAGGTGCATAGTGGCCGTGCCAGGTTGTTTTGCCTACGGAAGGTGCACCAAGGTGCTGTTTTTCCCACCGAACGTTTCCAAGGGTCTTTTTTCCCACAGAAGGTGCCTGGTGCTCGTGTTGATAGGCTGTTTGTCCCCACGAAGGTGCACGAAGGTGTTGTTTTTCCCACTGAAAGTACCCAACGGGCAGTTTTTCCCATCGAAGGTTCCTAGTGGCCTTTCCAACTGGCTGTTCTTAGCAACGAAGGTGCACGACGGTTCTGTTTTTCGCACCGAAAATGCCTAATGCCCGTAACAGCGGGCTGTTTTGCCTACCAAAGGTGCATAAATTTGATGTTTTTTCCATCAATGGTCTATTTTGCCCACCAAAGGTGCAACAACTTGCTGTTTTTCCCACCGAAGGTGCCCAATGGGCTGTTTTTCCCACTAAAGGTACCTAACGTCCATGCCGACGGGTTGTTTTCCGCACCAAAGGTGCCCAACTGGCAGTTTTTCCCACCGATGGTGCCTAGCCACCTTGCCAACGGACTGTTTATCCCATCGAAGCTGCACCAACATGTTATTTTTCCCACCGTTGCTGCCCAACGGGCTATTTTTCTCACTGAAGGTGCCTAGCGATCATGTTGATGGGCTGTTTTGCCCACTAAAGGTGCACCAACTTGCTACTTTTCCCACCAAAGGTGCCCAATGGGTTATTTTCCCCACCGAAGGTGCCCAACGGGTTATTTTTGCGACCAAAGGTGCCTAGCAATAGTGTCGACGAGCTATTTTGCCCATAGAAGGTGCAACAACTTGTTATTTTTCCTATTTAAGATGCCCAATGGGCTATTTTTCCCACCAAAGGTGCCTAGCGGTCATGCCGATGTGCTATTTTTCCCACTAAAAGTGCACCAAGGTGCTGTTTTTCCCACCAAAGGTGCCTAGCGACTGTGCCGACATGCTATTTTGCCCAACGAAGGTGCACCAAGGTGTTGTTTTTCCTACTAAAGGTGCCGAATGGTCATCCCGACGGGCTGCTTTGCCCACCGAAGGTACAACAACATGTTGTTTTTCCCACCGAAGTTACCGAACATGTCGTTTTTTCCCACCAAGGGTGCGTAGCGACCATGTCGACTAGCTGTTTGACCACTGAAGGTGAACCAAGGCATTGTTTCTCCTACTGAAGATGCCTAGCTATCGTGTCAATGACCTATTTTGCCCAACGACGGTACACCAAGGTGTTGTTTTTCCCACCGAAGGTGCCTAGTGGCCATGCGAATGGGTTGTTTTGCCCACTAAATGTGCGTCAATGTGCTTTTTTCCTACTGAAGGTGCCCAACGGGTTGTTTTCCCCATCGAAGGTGCCTAGGAACTATGCCGAGGGGCTGTTTTGCCCAACGAAGGTGCACCAAGGGACTATTTTTCCCATTGATGGTGCCTAGCGGCTGTGCCAACGGGCTATTTTTCCCACTAAAGATGCACCAACATGTTGTTTTTCGCATTGAAAGTGCCTAGTAGCCATGCCAACGGGATGTTTTGTCCACTGAAGGCGCACCATCTTTCTAATTTTTCCACCAAAGGTCCCTAGAGGTCGTTTCGACGGGCTATTATGCCCACCAAAGGTGCCCAACGGGCTATTTTTCCCACCGAATGTGCCAAACGGGCTGTTTTTCCCACCAAAGATGCCTAACGGTCATGCCAATGGGCTGTTTTGCTCACCAAAGGTGCACCAACTTGTTGCTTTTCCTACTGAAGCTTCCCAATGGGATATTTTTCCCATCGAAGGTGCCTAGCAACCATGCCGACGGGCTATTTTTTTGATAGAAGGTGCACCATCTAGCTGTTTTTCCCACCTAAGGTGCCCAACGGGTTGTTTTTCTGACCGAAGGCGCCTAGTGGTCGTATCGACGGGCTGCTTTGCCCACTGAAGGTGCACCAAGGTACTATTGTTTCCACTGAAGTCGCCAAATGGGCTATTTTTCCCATAGAAGGTGCCTAGCGGTTGTGTCGACGAGTTATTTTGTCCACTGACGGCGCACCAAGTGCCGTTTCTCCTACTGAAGGTGTCTAGCTGCCGTGTCGACGGCCTGTTTTGCCCAATGAAGGTGCACCAAGGTGTTGTTTTTCCCACCAAAGGTGCCTAGCGGCCTTGCTGACAGGCTGCTTTGCCCACTGAATGTGCACCAACGTGCTTTTTTACCACTGAAGGTGCCCAATAGGTTGTTTTTTCCTAGCGAAGGTGCCTAGCAGCCGCACCAAGGGCCTGTTTTGCCCAACAAAGGTGCACCAAGGTGCTATTTTTCCCACCGATGGTGCCTCATGGCTGTACCAAAGGGCTATTTTGCCCATCGAATGTGCACCAACGTGCTATTTTTCCCACTGAAGATGCCCAATGGATTGTTTTTCCCACTGAAGCTGCCTAGCTGTCGTGCCAATGGGTTGTTTTGCCCACCGAAGGTGCAACAATTTGTTGTTTTCCCTACTGAAGGAGCCCAACAGGCTATTTTTCCCACCGAAGGTTCCTAGTTGCCATGCCGACAGGCTGTTTTGCCCACCAAAGGTGCACAAAGGTGTTGTTTTTCCCACTGAAGGTGCCCAACTAGTTGTTTTTCTCGTCAAAGGAGCCTAACATGTTGTTTTTCCCACTGAAGGAGCCAACGGGCTATTTTTCCCACTTAAGATTCCTAGCGGTCACACCGATGGCCTATTTTACCCACCAATGGTGCACCAACTTGCTATTTTTCCCACCGAAGGTGCCCAAAGGGCTGTTTTCCCACTGAAGGTGCCTATCGGCTGTGTCGACAGGCCGTTTTTCCCACCGAAGGTGGCTAGCGGCCAAGCTGACGAGCTATTTTGCCTACTAAAGGTGCGCCAACGTGCAATTTTCCCACCGAACGTGTCCAAGGTGCTGTTTTTCTCGTCGAAGGTGCTTAGTGGCCGTGCTGACAGGCTGTTTTGCCCATCGAAGGTGAACAAAGGTGCTATTTTTCCCACCAAAGGTGCCTAACTGGTTGTTTTTGCCCCCGAAGGTGTCTAGTGGCCTTGCCAACGGGCTGTTCTTCCCACCAAAGGTGCACTAAGGTTTTGTTTCTCCCACTGGAGATGCCTAGCGTCTGTGTTGATGAGTTGTTTTGCCCACCAAAGGTGCTCCAACTTGATGTTTTTCCCGCAGAAGGTGACCAATGGGCTGTTTTTCCCACCAACGATGCCTAGCGGCCATGCTAACGGGCTGTTTTCCCTACCAAAGGTGCGCCAACGTGCTATTTTTCCCACTGAAGGTGGCCAACGGGCTGTTTTTCCCACTCAAGGTCCTTAGCAGCCATGCCAACTTGCCCACCGAAGGTGCATCAACTTGCGATTTTTTTCCACCAATGATGCCCAACGGGCTGTTTTTCCCACCGGAGGTCCTTTGTAGTCGTGCCGACGGGCTGTTTTGCCCACCAAAGATGCACCAACTTTCTATTTTTTTGACCGAAGGTGCCCAATGTGCTATTTTCCCAACTGAACAAGCTTAGCAGTCATGCCGACGAGCTGTTTTTCCCACCTAAGGTGCACCAACGTGTCACTTTTCCCACTGAAGGTGCCCGACAGGCTATTTTTCCCACCGAAGGTGCCTAGTGGCCATGCCGACGGGCTGTTTTGTCCACAGAAGGTGCACAAACTTGCTATTTTTCTATCCTAAGGGGCCCAACAGGATGTTTTTCCCACTGAAGGTGCCTAGAGGTGATGCTGACGGGTTGTTTTGCTCGCAAAAGGTGCACCAAGGAGTTGTTTTTCCTAGCAAAGATGCCTAGCGGCCTTATCAATGAGCTGCTTTGCCCACCGAAGGTGCCCCAACGTGTCGTTTTGCCCACCGAAGTTACCAAGTGGGCTATTTTTCCTACCGAAGGTGCCTAGCAGCCGTGCCGATAGGCTATTTGCCTAAGGAAGGTGCACCAAGGTCATGTTTTTCCCACCGAAGGTACCTAGCGGCCTTGCCAATGGGCTGTTTTGCAAACTGAAGGTGCACCAATGTGTTGTTTTTCCTACCGAAGGTGCCCAATGGGATTGTTTTCCCACCGAAGGTGCTTAGCAACCATGTCGAGGGGCTGTTTTGCCCAACGAAGGTGCAGCAAGGTGCTGTTTTTCCCACCAATGGTGCCTAGCTGCCATGCTAACGGACTATTTTGCCCATCGAATGTGCACCAACGTTCTATTTTTCCCACTGAAGATGCCCAACAAACTGTTCTTCCCACAGAAGGTGCCTACCCGCAGTGCTGACGGGTTGTTTTGCCCATAGAAGGTGCACCAACTTGTTGTTTTTCCCACTGAAGGAGCCCAACAGGCTATTTTTCCCACCGAAGATGCCTGGCGGCTGTGCCGATGGGCTGTGTTGCCTACTGAAAGTGCACAAAGGTGCTGTTGTTCCCACCGAAGGTGCCTAGCATCTGTCCTGACGGGCTACTTTGCCCACCGAAGGTGCACCAACGTGCTATTTTTCCACACTAAAGGTGCCCAACGGACTATTTTTCCCACTGAATGTGCCTAGCCACCGTGCCGACGGGATTTTTTCCCCACTGAAGGTGCACCAACGTGCTATTTTCTGATTGAAGGTGCCCAATGAACTGTTTTTCCCACCGAAGGTGCCTAGCAGTCGTATCGACGAGATGTTTTGCCCACCAAAGGTGCACCAACTTGCTTGTTTTCCCACTGAAATTGCCCAACGGACTAATTTTCCCATTGAAGGTGCCTAACGGCCATGTCAACTAGCTTTTTACCCAATCGAAGGTGCACCAACTTGTTGTTTTCTCATTAGAGGAGCCCAAAGAGCTGTTTTTCCCATCGAAGATGCCTAGCAGCCCTGCCAACGTGCTTTTTTGCCCAACAAGGTGCTATTTTTCCCACCAAAGGTGCTTCGTGTCCATGCCAATGCTATGTTTTACGCACAGAAGGTTCACCAATGTGCTGTTTTTCCCATTGAAGGTGCCTAGTGGTCGTGCCGAGGTGCTGTTTTGCCCACCAAAAATGTGCCAACTTGTTGTTTTTCCCACCGAAGGTGTGCAATGGGCTATTTGTCCCACCAAAGGTGCCTAGAGGCCATACCGATAGGCTGTTTTGCCCACAGAAGGTGCACTAACTTGCTTTTTTCCCACTGAAGGTGCCCAACGAGCTGTTTTCCCCACCAAACATGCCTAGCGGCCGTGCCAACTAGCTGCTTTGCCCAACAAAGGTGCACCAAGGTGCTGTTTTCCCTCCAATACTGCTTAGCGGCCGTGCTGATGGGCTGTTTTGCCCATCGAAGGTGCATTAATGTGTTGTTTTTCCCACTGAAGGAGCCCAATCGGTTGTTTTTTCCGAAGAAGGTCCCTAATGGCCATGCTGACAGGCTGTTTTTACAGCCGAACGTGCACTAATGTGCTATTTTTCCCAATGAAGATGCACCAAGGTGCTATTTTTCCCATCGATGGTGCCTAGTGGCCGTGCCAACGGGTTGTTTTTCCCACCAAAGGTGAACCAACGTGCTCTTTTTCCTGCCGATGGTGTCAAAAGAGCTGTTTTTCCTACCAAATGTCCCTAGAGACCGTGCTAACTAGCTGTTTTGCCCACCGAAGGTGCACCAACGTGTTGTTTTTCCCACTGAAGTTCCCGATGGGGTTGTTTTTCTGACCGAAGCTACCTAGCGACCGTGTCGATGGGCTGTTTTTCCCACTGAAGGTGCACCAAGGTGCTGTTTCTCCCACCAAAGGTGCCTAGCTACCGTGCCGATGACCTGTTTTGCCCAACGAAGGGGCACCAAGGTGTTTTTCCCACCGAAGGTGCCTAGCGGCCGTGCCAATGCATTGTTTTACCCACTGAATGTGCACCAACGTGCTTTTTTCCCACCATAGGTGCCCAATGGGGTGTTTTTCCCATCAAAGGTGCCTAGCATTCATGATGAGGGGCTGTTTTGCCCAACGATGGTACACCAAGGTGTTGTTTTTCTCACCAATGGTGCCTAGTGGCTGCGTCGATAGGCTATTTTGCTCACCAAAGGTGCACCAACGTGTTGTTTTTCCTACTGAAGATGCCCTACGGACTTTTTTTCCCTCTGAAGGTGCCTAGAGGCCGTGTTAATGTGTTGTTTTGCCCACCAAAGTTGCCCAATAGGTTTTTTCTCACAAAAGGAGCCTAGTTACCGTGCCGACAGGCTGTTTTTCCCATCAAAGATGCACAAAGGCGTTGTTTTTCACACCGACGGTGTCCAACGGGCTGTTCCCCCCCCCCAAAGGTGCCTAGTGGCTTTACCAACGAGTTGTTCTTCCCACCGAAGGTGCACTAAGGTTTTGTTTCTCTTACCAAAGGTGCCTAGCATCCGTGTTGATGGGTTGTTTTGCCCACCAAAGGTGCACCAATTTGTTGTTTTTGCCACCGAAGGTGGCAACGGGCTGTTTTTCCCACTGAAGGTGCCTAACGGCTGTGTCGATGGGTTGTTTTGATCGCCGAAGGTTCACCAACATGCTGTTTTTCCCATCAAAGGTAGCTAATGGGTTGTTTTTCTCATCGATGACTAATAAGCTTTTTTCTCCACCAAAGGTGCAGCAAGGTGCTGTTTTCCCACCAAAGGTGCCTAGCAACCATGCCAACGGATTGTTTTTCCGACCTAAGGTGCCTAGAAACCATGCCATTGGGTTGTTTTCCCACTAAAAGTGCCCCAAGGTGCTGTTTTTCTCACCGAAGGGGCCTAGCGGTGATGCTGATGAACTGTTTTACCCACTGAAGCTACAGCAAGGTGCTCATTTTCCCACCAAAGGCGCCTAGCAACCGTGCCGACGGGTTGTTTTTCTCACTGAAGGTCGACCAATGTGCTATTTTTCCCATCGAAGATGCCCAACAGGCTGTTTTTCCCACTAAAGGTGCCTGGCGACCATGCCGGCGGGTTATTTTCCCCACTGAAGGTGCACAAAGGTGCTGTTTTCTCCATTCAAGGTGCCTAGCGACCATGCCAACGGGTTGTTTTTTACACAAAAGGTGCACCAACGTGTTGTTTTTGCTACTGAAGGTGCCCAATGGGCTGTTTTTGCCACCAAAAGTACTTAGCGGCCATATTGATGAGCTGTTTTTCCCACCGAAGGTGCACCAACGTGCTTTTTCTTCCTACCGAAGGTGCCTACCAGCCTTACTGACGGGCTATTTTGCCCACTTAAGGTGTAGCAATGTGCTTTCTTTCCCACCGAAGGCGCCTAGCGGCCGTGCCGACGAGCTGTTTTGCCCATCAAAGGTGCACCAATGTGTTATTTTTCTCACTAAAGTTTCCCAACAGGTTGTTTTTCCCACCGAAGGTGCCTAGCGACCGTGCCAACGGGTTGTTTTGCCCACCCAAGGTGCACCAAGGTGCTGTTTTTCCTACCGGAGGTGTCTAGTGGTCATCCCGAAAGGTTATTTTTCCTACCAAAGGTGCACGAACTTGCTGTTTTTCCCACCGAAGGTGTCTAATGGTCGTGTTGATGGGCTATTTTACCTACCTAACACGCACCAACGTTATGTTTTTCTCACAGAACATGCCCAGTTGGCTATTTTCCCTATTGAAGATGCCTAACGATGGTGCCAACGAGTTGTTTTTCCCATTGAAGGTGCACCAAGGTGTTGTTTTTCCAATTGAAGGTGCCTGGCAGCCGTGCTGCCAGGCTGTTTTGCCCACCGAAGGTGCACCGATGTGTTGTTTTTCCTGAAAGTGCCCAACGGGCTGTTTTTCCCACCAAAGGTGCGTAGCAACGTTGCTAACGAGCTGTTTTGCCCTTTGAAGGTGCTCCAAGGTGTTGATTTTTCACCCCAAAGGTGCCTAGCGACCGTGCTAATAGGTTGTTTTACACAACGAAGGTGCACCAATGTTCTATTTTTCCCAATGATGGCACGCAATGGGTTGTTTTGCCCACCGAAGATGCCTAGCGGTCGTGTGAACAGGTTGTTTTACACACCGAAGGTGCACCAATGTGTTCTTTTTCCCATCGAAGGTACCTAAGGGGTTGTTTTTCACACCGAAGATGCCTAGCAATCTTTTCAACGGGCAGTTTCGCCCACCAAAGGTGCACCAAGTTGTTGATTTTCCCCTCAATGGTGCCTAGCGACCGTGCCAATAGGCTTTTTTACACGCTGAAGGTGCACCAACCTGTTGTTTTTCCCTCCGAATTTACCTAGCGGCCGTGCTGACGGGCTATTTTTCCCATCGAACGTGCACCAATGTGTTGTTTTTTCCACCGAAGGTGCCTAACGGGTTGTTTTACCCACCGAAGTTGCACCAAGGTACTATTTTTCCCATCGAAGGTGCCTAACAGCCATACTGGCTGGCTGTTTTGCCCATCAAAGATGCATCAACTTCCTGTTTCGCTCACCAAAGGTGAGCTGAGGTGCTGTTTTGCCCACCGAAGGTGCACCAACTTGCTATTTTTCCTGCCAAAGGTGCTCAGCAGGCTATTTTTCCCACCGAAGATGCCCAATGGGCTGCTTTGCCCATTGAAGGTGCCTAGCGGCTATTTTGCCCATTGAAGGTGAGCTAAGGTGTTGATTTTCCCCCCAAAGGTGCCTAGCGACGATGCCAACATGCTGTTTTGCCCACCGAAGATGCACCAAGGTTCTGTTTTTCCTAATAAAGAGTCCTAGCTGGCTGTTTTCCCCATCGAATGTACCTAGCGACCGTGCTGATGGGTTGTTTTACCCACCAAAGGTGCACCAGTGTGTTGTTTTTTTCATCAAAGTTGCATAGCGGCCGCGCCAATGGGTTGTTTTGCCCACCGAAGGTGCACCAATGTGCTATTTTTCCCATCGAAGTTGCCCAATGAAGGGGGTACGAGCTTTTTCATCCACCGAAGGTGCACCAAGTTGCTGTTTTTCCCATCGAAGATGCCTAGCGGTCGTGCCAATGTGTTGTTTTGAACACTGAAGGTGCACCAACGTGCTATTTTTCCCACCAAAGGTGCCCAACGGGTTGTTTTTCCCACTGAAGATGTCTGATAGTCGTTCTGACGGGCCGTTTTGCCAACCAAAGGTGCACCAATATGTTGTTTTTCTCACCGAAGATGCCCAACAGGCTGTTTTTACCACCGAAGGTGCCCAACCAGCTATTTTTCCCATCGAAGCTGCATCAAGGTGTTGTTTTTCCCACCGAAGGTGCTTGGCAGCCAAGCCGATGGGCTATTTTGCCCACCGAAGCTGCACCAAGGTGTTGTTTTTTCCTTCGAAAGTGCCCAACGAGCTATTTTTCTCACTGAATGTGCCTAACATCCGTGCCGAAGGGCTGTTTTGCCCCCTAAAGGTGCTCCAACATGCTATTTTTCCCATCAAAGGTGCCTAGCGGTCGCATTGACGGGCTGTTTTGCCAACCGAAGGTGCACCAACGAGTTGCTTTTCCCAATGAAGGTACCCATCGGGCTGTTTTGCCCACTGAAGGTGTCTTGTGGCCGTGCCAATGGGCTATTTTGCCCACCGAAGGTGCACCAACATGCTATTTTCCCACCGAAGGTGTCTAACGGCCGTGCCGATGTGCTGTTTTGCCCACACAAGGTGCACCAACGTGCTGTTTATCCCACAGAAGGTGCCCAATGACCTGTTTTTCCTACCAAAGGTGCCTAGCGACCGTACCAGGGGCTGTTTTGCCCATCGAGGGTGCACCAAGGTGTTGTTTTTCAAATTTAAGATGCCTAGCGGCCGTGTCGAATGGCTATTTTGCTCACTGAAGGTGCACCAATGTGCTGTTCTTCCTACCGAATGTGCCCAAAGGACTGTTTTCCCATTGAATGTGCTTAGCGGTCGTGCCAATGGGTTCTTTTGCCTACTGAAGGTGCACCAAGGTGCTACTTTTCTCGACAAAAATGTCAAACGGCCATGCCGACGGGCTGTTTTCCCACTGAAGGTGCGTAATGGGCTGTTTTTCCCTCCGAAGGTGCCCTAATGTGCTGTTTTTCTTGAAGGTGCCCAACGACTCGTTTTTCCTACCGAAGGTTCCTAGTGACCTTGCCAACGGGCTGTTTTGCCCACCGAAGGTGTTGATTCTCCCCCGAAAGATGCCTAGAAACCATTCCAATAGATTGTTTTGCACACCGAAGGTGCACCAACGTGTTGTCCTTCCCAACGAAGATGCTGACAACGCGTGTCGAGTGCATTGCAAAATTTACCTGACTCTGCAGACTAAAATTTGTAGTTACGGTAAGTCCGGATTGAATCCATAGGGAATGTTCAGTTAATTTTCGTAATGAAATTAATTGATGTAAGGAAAGAAAATGGGGTTTTTTTTGGCTTTCAAACAATTTAGAAAATTAAAATAAAAGTAAACTACGAAAAATAAATTAAAACAATTAATCGAAAATGCGAAATGTTTTGAGTATGAGTAAAGTCCGATTCTAGGGTCAATCTCGGCCTAATCATAATCAAGCATATTCCTTCATTCTAAAGTCCTTACAATTCTTTTCGAACTATTGAACTGAGACTAATAGAATGCTCTAGAAATCTCGATTTTCCCTTAACTTGAATTTAATTAAGATACGATCATTAATTAAACTTAACTACCGAATAACCTAGGATACAATCTTTAGATTCAATTTGGTAGTCGCATTACAAACTAGAAAATGATCAATGTAGGCAGTAACCTCACACGTTCGGGTTATCCAACCTAAGTTATGTTGTTCCTAATAATTAAAAATTGTTAGACGCTACTTCAAACATCAAAAATAACGATTACGGATTACAATTGATATTTTAGCAATAGGCTCAAAATAAACAATCAAAATAACATATTAAGATTATTTATCCTAAAACCATCCAAATCAATACCAACAACATAACAATCCAAAAAGAAATCACAACTTTAAGACGATAAAAATAGTTTAACCGTGACTCGACGTCGATATCTCCGTTTGACCGGTGTAGGGAACCTAGCCTTCCATCTTTAATTTTATGCTCCAACCACAAATCATATCACCCATTGGCTTCTCTCCCAACTGTCTACTGTATTATTTATTCCTTCCGGTCGCTCCTCACTGTGCTATGCCATTGCTTCAATTTCTGTGCTTTTCCTATTGCCTTAGTTCTTCGTGTTTTCCCTCCTGCCGCCACTGTGCCTACAAAAGCAAACAAAACAATATATTAACTGCCTTCAAAACCCTCCCTGCATCTGTTTAAATAATGCGTCCAGCGGTTTTTCCTAAACGATGTAAATACAGCATACTTTGCGTACGCAATAGCGTAAGTTGCTTAACGCTGTGTAACACAACAGCACATTGCATTTAATGCAACAACTTTTTTTTAAATAATTGCTTTCCAATTTGTTTTAGAAAATCTTGTCTTTTTAGTCTAAAAAATATATCAATATATCCAACCTAACAGTCAACACAAATTGAACATTTTATCTTAAAAATAGGATTGAAATCTCTTGTAAATACATAAGAAAATATAAGAATATTCAATCTTATCAAATACCCCCACACTTGATCTTTGACTGTCCTCGGGAAAATTGTCAAAATCAAAGTCACAAACCAAACCTTTAACTCATTTTCCACCTTTCTTAAGAATAGATAACCATAAATAAAAGTGAATGACTTTCAAAATCCTAAGAAAAAACTCAACATTCAAAGCTTTTACTCATGATCTATTAACATTTAATATCTTCAAAAACTGAGCGATCTAATGGTAGACTCGGAAAATGTGTTTAATTAAAATATTCATGGGTACACTCAACACCATTCATGACCATGACAATCCACAACTTTGCATATCATTTCATTTCTCCAACACTAATGTTTACATGTAAAATCATGAATCAAAGGACATTTCAAGGTTGTAATGTGGGCAAAGGTAAGGTAAGATATATTTGGGTTAAGTAGCATGAAAGTCATCAAAGCTAGTG